>WYDF02257573.1:0-19700 GCA_009867245.2 Adranes taylori
ATACCCGCCCTCTCATAGCATTGTTAATAATTGGTACATGATTTCCACATTATTGCTGTTTTATTAGTTTATCACCGCATGTTTTAATTGATTTAAATGTACCGCTTTTATCTTGTTTTGTAATGGTTTATTTGCTGTTGGTTACTTGCTAACCGTCATAATTGCGTCACAAATTTAATTTGGCATTTATTCATTGACATTTAAATTGTGAATTTATATTTCTTTATTTGTTTAAATTATCTAGAAGACCAATAGACGTTATTTTCTTAAATCATTAAATGCTATTTTATCAATTAGCAGTTAGAATATTTTTCAGCTGCCCACAAGAACACGAACCACTGGATTACTCATGTACACGTAGCTCGTCGTGCCGTCAATAAAGCCACTGGGGACCGGAGGAACAACAAGATATGTTATAAGATGTTATATTTTGTAATAATTAAGAGATTTGTTTGTGCCATCTGAGACAGTCGCTAGGACTCTTCGTTCGTAGCGTGGTGATGGTTCCCTCCTCTGCTCAAGAATATGACCGTTCTTGTGCCATTTGCTAAAGTTTATAGTGTATAAAACGAAGTAAAAAAATGTTTTAGTAACACTGTTTTATGTATTATCAGATATTCGATTTAATCTCTTTATCTCATTTGTGTTTACGTATTACGTTTTTTTGCATTTGATTAATTATTCAAGCATTACTAGTAATGATAATCGATATTTAACTTATTGAGAATAATTGTAAATAAAATTTTCGGCCCGGTAATGTAGAAAATTTTATCAACTTTAACCTTGATCCAAACATATATATAAGATACAACAAAAAACTGTTATGATAAAAAATAGTACTATAAAAAGTTTAGAGTTTAGAGTTCAATAAATGCAGACATGAATCCTAGTGAATGTAAATACTAGAGAAGTGAAACTAAATAATGAAAATACTAGTAGTTATGAAAGAACTGTTAAAAAGAAATTTAGGCTGAATTATTTAGAAGCATGAGCGTACAAATATACCTATCATAGAAAGAACTGTTAAAAAGGATGAAATAGAAAACAACAGAATATTATAAAACTCACAAAAGGAAAATCAGAAAACCAACATTTATAATCAACCCACCAAACAAACCTGATGTGTACAGAGTGTAAAATTGTGTAATAATAGAGTTTAAATTTCTTTTAAAACTCCTTTGCAAATCTTGAGTATACACTTCTTTTCCATCAATACATTTCAAACTGTTGTCATTGCTAGGTTTCTGCTGTTCCAGTTATGTCATATATATTTGAAACGTACATAAATAGCATTACAGTAATTCAGGGACTCTCTCATATTATTCACCTTTCATAGACCTATCAAAAGCCTTTGATAGCATAAATCATGAACTGCTGTTCCATAAACTGAATGGTTATGGAATAAAAGAAAAGTTTGCGGAATGGGTAAAATCATTTCTTAGTGACCGATCGCAGGTGGTGGCATGTAGGCCATTTAGACTGGAAGTGACTTCAAAGGAAAGATGTATCAAATGTGGGATACCTCAAGGCTCGGTCCTTGGTCCAACACTTTTCATTCTCTTTGTAAATGACCTTGAGCAACACATAAAGTTCAGTCGGTGTCAGTAAATACACAATTTGTAAGCTACGCAGATGATTCAAATTTCCTCATAATTGCTGGTTCAATCCAAGAGGTTTTAACTGAATGTGTTACGGCCTTTAAAGCAACAGTAGATTAGCCCTTAAATAATAGTCTTTCTATAAATAAATACAAACCTGTTTTCGTCCATTTCAGGATATTAAACTCTCCGACGGCTGAATCCTCCTCGATAAACACGCCACAACTGGAGAAGTGTACAAAACTGTTAGGGATATTTATTGACTGCGATATGCGCTGGTCCTCATAGCTGGAATACTTGTGTAAAAGAAAATCTAAAATTGTGTATGCCTTAAATGTAGCGTCATATCACTGCATGCAACCAATTCTGATACAGATGTATTTCAGATATTTCCACTCTACTTTAAATCACGGCATACTTGTTTGGGGATAAGTGTGACTCGAAAATTTCGTATGCAAAAACGAGCAACAAGAATTATTTTTAATCTTGACTGACGTGAAAGCTGTTAACAAATTGTTAAACAACAAAAAAGTTAACTTTTTATGGTCTATATATATATATATATATATATATATATAGATAGATACTGCCTTACGCTTTGTATAAACAAACATGGCTGTGTTTATTGCAAGCAATGAAAGAACTCATACATATGATATAAGCCATAAAAACTGAATACTACTACAAACGCATTCGCTAACTTTTGTTGAAAAAAATACTTATCTTTTACATCGGAAGGAAATTATTTAATCCACCACCAGTTAATAGGAAATCTGTCCCCCAACTTTAAATGTTTGAAAGGTAGAATACTTCAAATTTTGTATGAATGTTTGTATGAAATTCATAATACTCACCCTATTCATTGGGTGAGTATTATGAATTTCTTAGCAATGTTAAATAAGTTACGATACTCATCTGCAAATTCGCTGGCTATGGGTAAGGCTGAATAATTTATGCAGGGCTGAAACTCTTAATTAAGTCCTTTATTTATTAATTTTGTTTTATGACTTGAACATGTATGTATAAAATATGTAAATTAATAATTTTAAATATTGTTTTTTTATGTGTTCTAATAAATTCTATTCTATTCTATCATTTATGTCCTAACTGCGATATCTTAGGATCAACGAGTAAAAATTAAAAGGGCGGCAGTATTATGACCCATATCTCACTTATATTATAATTCAATTTATTCATGAATAGATTTGGAATAAATTATCATTTTAATTTAATTTAATTCATGATATTATTTTCAAAACCCTGACCGACAAGGGTTCAGACTATAACTAATTTTATTCTCTGTGTGAGCGATGTATTTTTTATTTGTTTCTTTAGCTAGCAAATTTCCTAGCAATATTACAATCGATATCTCTTATTACTTTGCCCCTTTTAATGGTAAATATGCAACACATTTAACGTATTCACCAGAACCCTACATTTTCTAATTGTAAATCCAATACAATGTAAATCCAATAAGATATGCTTTCTTTACTAATCCTAGTTACTGTCTCACAGAGTACGTGTTCACTAACTATTGATTGGCAGAGTACGCTTTCACTAACTATTGATTGGTTCCCAATCGGATCTATTCATTCATATACACACTGACCACGGCATAACCACACTCACCCATTACGCGTGCTGCATGGGTCGCTATTCTAGATGTGTTTGTAAAATTTATTTTTCGAAAAACTTGCTGTAGGCAACTGCCTTTCTTTCCAATTTATTTCTTCTAGCAAACAAAGTGCTTATGTAATAACAGCATTTCACAAAATCAAGCAATCCTGAATTATTTAGAAGCATGAGCGTACAAATATATCTATCATATAACTTAATTAGAACGAGGACAAATTGCCTCGTTACACTGTTGAGAAGTTACAAAACGAGAGAAGTTTCCAGAAAACCTTTTCATATCCTGCTGTAAATTTTAATACAAAACCTGATATTGCTACGAGATTGAGCGGTCAATCCCGATTGATAAGGGATTGACCGGTTGGACATCTATGTGAACTATGTTGTTAGAGAAAAGGATTGGAACAACTGAGTATGACATTATTAACAGAAATTCTCAATAATACGGCGATGTCATTTTCATTTAGCCACATAGACGGTGTAAGTAGCAAATCATATGGTTCCGAAATTAAGCTCAGCATTATATTGACGTGTTGAGAACTTCGTCAAAATAATTCGAAAGTAGAACTTTATTGCAACAGGTAATGAAACACCACATCAATCGACAATTTCTCGTTGGCAGTAGGCCAGATCCATCAAAATCATTTGTCACCCAGGAAAACGATAATGCTGTGCGCCAGATGATTAATAAAGGTCGTCATGTACCGGGAGATCGAGAGTTCCTGGGGCATTTATATGACCTTAATCCACAAAATTTTACATGATGAGTTGGGCGTCAAAAAGTTAGTTTCTCGTTGGATCCCGCATCTGTTGACCGAGGAACAAATGGCGACTCGTGTCAGTTGGTGCCGAAGAACTCTGAATCGTTTCAACTTAGGCCGCGCCAAAAATGTTTACAGTATCATCAGTGGTAACAAGTCTTGAATTTATTCTTATAAACCTGAAAATTAACGTCAATCTACTGTTTCGGTGTTTCAAGATGAGGAGAACACAACCAAACCCATCCGTTTCGGCAGTGTGTCTAGAAACATGGTCGCAACTTTTGTATCAAAATCCTGAGATGTGGCTAGAATTCCTTTACAAAATCGAAGGACGGAAACTGCTGATTGGTACACAGCTATTTGTTTGCCACAAATCATTTCTGAGATGCGAAATAATAACCCACAGCGTTGGATCATCCTTCACCATGACAATGCGAGTACTCACACTGCTCGACAAACATTTAAGTTTTCAAAGCAACAAAATATCGAATTTCTAGATTATCCTCCGTACAGCCCTGACTTAAGTTCCAGTGATTTTTTTGCAATACCCATATTCAAGAAAGCAATACATGGTCAACAATTTCAATCACCTGCATCGACTGATGTATCGACTGCTTTCCAAATGGCCATTTCGAGCATATCCATTCTTGTGTGGAATAAGTGATTTAACAATTGGTTTGAGCGAATGCAAACGAGCATCGACAATGGTGGCAAGGAATTTGAAAAACAATAAGGACTGAAATTTAAACTATTGGCTTTTGTTAAAACTATATGCAAAATTAAAATTACATCCTCGTATAACCTAAAGGTTGGTTATTCAAATCAAGTAATAAAGCAATCAATAAATGATATTAAAGGAAATCGTAAAATACATCAAATAGAACGAACAAAATGGACAATATGAATAAGAAAAATGAAAAACAAACAAAAAAGATACGCAGCTCGAGGTTTCATGAACAACAATCAATGAATTTCGTTAACAAGCAATTCAAAATTTAATTGGTTTTTATTGAAATATGAATGATTACGTACCAATAATGCATACACAAAGAAAAATAATACCAAGAAACTGAATGATACGAGATGTTGTTTTACAACATTTTTTAAATAGAAATGGGAAACATTTTATACATTGAGACATAAAGTAATTTATTTCTAAGGAAACTACATGCGTAAAATCAAAATACGCTGTGACGCTTATTTTAATGTTTTTATTATCAGGTACAATATGCGTATCAATCGGAGACATATAAAAAGGATACAAGCTGAGTTATCCAGATTGTGATACCATATTGCTGGCCAGATATTCAGAGTATGCAACACATGTGTATGAAAACAATCACAACATCACAGACAATTCTGTTATATTACATGTTCAAAATAAAAGTAAAAAATTAGCTATTTTGGAAGCCATATAAATTAAAAAATACCTAGCAAAATACTATAACTATCTTAGCGAACAACTTGACTCAACAACTTGACTCACGTGTAGCTCCCCTATATCAAATAAAATATATTAAGAATGACAATCCTCTCTATAACACATCAGCACCACATACTGTAACATAGCATGTTACTCTGAATAAAATGCAATAGAATTTAAATAAATAAAGTACGGCACTGGCAAGAAACCAGTTCATAAGATGAGCACATAAATACAATTAAAATGGGTATTGTTACTGTTTGCTGCTTGCTTACGTCTACACATATTAGAGGTTGTAATGTGTAATGTATGTGGAGGCTACTGTTGCTTAACAGAAATGTTTGAAAGACTCTAGCGCGGAATAACTAATGAGTTAATGACTACATAGAGACCCGTAGAACAGAACAAAAGTTGTGTAGCGACTCACGCCTATAAATACAGCCGTTTTGTATAGAATATTTTAGTTCATTTCATGAACTCGAATATCCAACAACAGCAGCGACCAGCCGAGCAGAGATATAAGCAGCAGCGACAGCCAGCGACCACTACCAGATAAATATGCGTTTGATGAGCGTTTTTATTTATTTTACGCTGTTCTATTGCATGTATTTATAATAGCTTTGTTTCTCCTCGTAGCTTTCATATTTCCTACTAACTAGAGTGTATACGACTGGTCGAGCGTGCACCGCGACTAGTTTTAGTCACTCTGTAATAGTAGCACTGAGCGTGAGCCGCAGTTATTGAGAACTATAGTGATTTCCCGTTGTACCTGGCTGAACCCTGGTATGTTTCTAACCCCTGTCCACCCTGGTAAATTACATTCGCTCAGCTAACTTAACTCCAGTGACCGCCCCGTTGAGTTGAGCGTTGATTGAACTATAATGGTTCCTAGAATTCCTGCCATTATCATCTTCCGAATTATTTTGTTAATATAGACTCGCCACCTCTCCTTTGTATTATACTCCGCTTTTACATGCTTCCCGCATATTTATTGTTTTATTATAATCCACCGCATTTTGTGCTGTTTAAATACACCGGTTCTATATAACATTTCGTAGTGATTTATTATTTGCTAATTGACATCAATGCACTATTGTTTGAATTGGCATTTAATTAATTGACATTTAATTATGTATTTCTTTCTTTGTTTGTATTTTGCAGAGCAATATGTATTTTCTTAAATCGTAAATGCTGTTTCACAAACTAGCAATAAGTTTATTTCAGATGCCGACAAGCTGAAACTTCCGGACAACTCGCAAGACTCGTAGCTACTCCTGCCCTCAGGAAGCCACTGAGGACCGAAGAAATAACATGATCAGTTCCAGCGTGCGGTCCTACGTGAGACGGACCTGGCGCAAGAGAATCACGTTTACAGCGGGCCGTACATTCTGAAGTAATAAGATATTTATTTGGGCTATTTGTCATTATCGCTAGGACACCCTATTAGCAGCATCGCAAGTCGAAGTCTGTACAAATACAAAACATTACTGTTTAGTTTATAACTCTTTTATAAGTGGCCGTTAACTCAATTGGAAGAGCAATCGACCGACAATCGAGAGGTACTGGTTCGAGTCCCGGACGGGGTAAACATTTTCTCGAGACACAAGTAATAAGAAATATTAATTTCATAATTTACTCTATTAAATAATGCCAGCGTGGAGGTTTTACCACGAAACATCAAATATTCAATTAAACGGGCGATCGCCAGCAAAGCGGAAAAGAAATTAATATAAATAAACATCCAAGTGGTTCCATCTACCCGATGAAGAATGAATCGGTCGACTGTAGTCGGGAGGCCAAAGCAAATCCTGATATATAAGTTGCCTATCTTAATACATACGGAAAACAAATACATATTAAAAATTATTTGTGTCTTCGAATAAGAGCCCGTTAGCTCAGTTGGAAGAACAATAGACCGGCAATCGAGACTCGGACGGGGTATTCTTTAGTGGTCAAGCGATAAAAACGGAGAAATTAATTCGTAAATAATTTGATCTTTCTGAATGATCTAATTTGATCTATTTCAACGCATAATTATCCGCTTGGGATTCAGACACAATTGAATCTAGATACAGTGTTTACCCAGTAAACGGGTAATGTCTGGAGCCTGCAGGTTCTTCGCTGATGCATTCGCATGTGATAGTTTCAAGTGCATACCCATTGTTGACAAAGATCCCATAAAAGCGCATCATTAAAATAATTATTAGCAACAAACATGTGACATCCAGGGGATGCGTTTTACGGATCATATACTCCTAGATGGCTCCAGAAGACAATTTCGTTGTAACATAGGGTTATGCTACTAAGGGTGTTCCGAGGATGGAAGTCAAGGCTGCTATCTTCCAGTATATCCCCAAGCAACATGTATTCATATTTAAAGTTTTTTATAAGCTTTCTGACAACTAGAATTGTCTGGAGTTTAAAGACTACAGTGGGTATACGCACAGACAATTCTCCGAAACCATTTGTTGGTACGAAGGTTGTAAAATTACTTATTTAAAAGCACTACTTTTTGAAATGTACTATACATAGGGATATCAATTTCTATCACATTATTTGTTATCAAATGAAATTATTATTTAATGTACCATACATAGTTCTTACTTTATCATATTATTTCCACGTAGACTGTATTTCCACAAATAAAGAAACCCTCTAAGATTAGAATTCTGGAAAGAAATATATAACCAGAAATAATTAAGTCATAACACGTCAAGGAAATTTATTATGTAATTTAAGCAAGAAAAGAATAATGAAACAATTCACATATTAAATTGCATTCAGCGAAATGCTAGCACAGCATTCCTTAAACAAATATTTCTTTATTTATGTCTGATTTGCTGTTCAACGCGCCGACTGTCTTGATAAGTGATCAGATACATTAATATATTCTCCTCTAAAACATTAAAATATTATCTTCTAAATTAAAACTAGGCAGTTCATTTAATTTAGCTAGCTCTAGTCGTAATCAAAATATTAATTTAAAGCTGGTCAATACAAATGATCTACAAAATGTTCATGTAAATGCAATACCAATTTTTTATGGCACTCAATCAACATTGCCGTTATTTATTGGAGCCTGTGAAAATTTAATTAATACATTTTTGGACAAACGAAATGTAAGTAAAGAAATTTGTTTTTCAAAGAAATGAAGATTGTTTAGTTAAGAATTTAAAGCTTTTAAAATCAGACCCTGGAACAAATGCGTACCAATACGAAATGGAAAATCATTATTATCAAAGTTTATTACCAACAAAGATTCCGTTAACAATAAAGATGCAAATTTCGTGTTTTGTATTGAAGCAAAAAATGTATCATATATATATATATATATATATATATATATATAATTGATTGATTGATTTTATAACAAAATGAGATTTTTATGCCGAACGTGAACCAGAATGCTTCTATTTTTCACAACACCCTCGGTCGCCTAATTACTCCAAAATATTACTAATATTAAATTATTACGGTAAGTTAAAGCTGCCACATCGAGCCAAACAAGGAACTTAAAGGAAGATAGTTCTTTATTGTTCAGCGAGGGAGGTTGTTCGAAAGACGGAAATCCTAGGGCTAAGTTGCTGATAAGAGCTTTTAAACAGAATATACTTATAACATGTCCCCTAGGGGAACAACAATTACCCTCGTTGAAGATGGTATGCCGGGACTGTGGATAGGCAGAAACAAACTAACTCTAGTCCCAGAAAAGACAGAGGATATCCTTCCAACCAAGAGAAGGAAAATAGAGATGCCTAAATTAAGGCTAGAAAGCTATGGCATAACGATACAAAGAAAATAAAGTACTGAGGATTCCTTTGGACCCCGGTCTAACATTCACAAAAAGAAAAATGTCACAACGTTCCTTGAAAGAGCCCAATGAATTGGAAAGCTGGCTGTAACAATAGCATACACGAAAGTGTCAACAATAGCACTGCAAACAATTGCCGGCATCTCACGATGGACCTAGCAGCACTAGAAAGCTGCGAGGCATACAAAAAATATAGAGTGTGGGATTAATCCCACGACAGAAAAGAACTAAGCGCCAAAGCGATAGCAGAGTGGCAACAGAGGTGGGATGCATCCTCAAAGTCGCTGAACACACAAACTAATCCCGACTATAAAGACATGGATTGGACGTTCGTATGACGAATTGAATTATTACACGACGTAAATGCTAACCATACACGGATGCTACAAAAAAGTATCTGCATGGCATCCGAAAGAAACAGAGCCCAGTACGAGACATGTGGAAACGGAGAAGAAGACGCTCCGCACGAAGTTAGACAGAAGGATAGGTGCTCTTATCAAGCTTCCAGTAAGAGCCACCAGAAGCAGTACGTCTAATGAAAACTAAATGTCGAACTGTTATTGATATGAAGAAAAAAATGTGCTGTCCGAGCTACTCGTATCCTTACGGACAATTTGCGTTTTGAATAATTATATAGTGAACAATTATGTGTTGAATATTAGTCCAACTAAACAATTTATATTTGTGGCAATAAATATGCTGAGGCATTTTGTACCAAATATTTAGGAACCTCAAATTTACCATGAAAATAGCTTTAAAACGGAAAAATTCAACAACTAATTAGAGGAATATGACGTATTCGGAATAATACTAATTAGGGTAATAAACGTCTAGTTTCACCTAATAATGAACCCAATGCGAAACCGGCTTTGATAATAAAAATTTTAAAAAAATATAAACAGCCTCTCAAATGAAATTAAAAAAATTGTATTAAAATAAAACTGTTCCATGTAATGAATTATAATCTGTCCAAATCCGCTAAACAGCATTAAAACTCATAATCTCCTAAATTGGAGCGAACAAGTTACCGTATATACAAAATACTTAATTCGAAAGCTTTTATAGGCGAAGTTCAGTGATAAAAGTTTCGTTAATTATATGGTTATTTGGGCTAACTTTATTCAAAACGCGGCGCCGCTTTAAACCGAATTATTCGTCTCATAAAATGCGAGAATTGCTGCTTGTTTTTACATTATTTACAAAATACCCTTAAGTTTCTCGATCAGCTCATTTAATAGTACTTAGAAAACTCGTTTCTAACTGTTTCTTACAGATCGTGTCGGCTGTTACATTGAATATTACGATATTAAAATGTTGTGTATTGTTATGTTACTATATGTGTTGTATATTGTTATGTATATTATGTTATTTACTGAAACCCAAGAATACAATATTTTGTGAAATTTTTTCTCTTACAAAGTTTCTCTTAAGTGTGTGTGTGTGTGTGTGAGAGAGAGAGAGAGAGAGATAGAGAGAGAGAGAGAGAAAGAGAGAGAGAGAGAGAGAGAGAGAGAGAGAGAGGCTAATAGGCTTCGACACCGTTTGGCCGATCATCATGAAACTTGGCAGATATATGTATTTTTTCAGGGAAAAGATTTTTATGCTATCCACATTGTTGTAACTCGGCACTAAATGGCGCTGCAGTACATCAAGTTCTACACAGTTTAACCGATCGCCATGAAAATTTATATACAAAGGTATGTGAGTACGAAGAATATTTTTATGCTATCAATTTGATTGTAACTCCCTACTAGATGGTGCTGCAGCACATAAAATTCTACACCGCTCATCCAGTCGCCATGAAAACTTATATCCATAGGTATTTGAGTACAAAGAATATTTTTATGGTATCCACTTTGTTCTAACTCTCCACAATATGAAGCTACACTACGCGGCCGCAGGTCGCGCCAATGGCAGAGGTGGCCGCGGAAAATTAGAGTCAATTAGGGTATATCGCTGGTCGCGGAAAATCCGCATCAACTAGACATATCGGTGGCTGAGGCAAATCCGCAGCAATTAGTTCATATCGCTGGCCAATTAGGGCATGACGCGATAATTACCGAGTCGCTGGCCGCGGCGAAGCTGCGAAATGTAGACCATGTTGCTGGCCGCGGCAAATGGACCATGTCGCTGGTCGCGGCAACTCGCTGGCCGCGGGAAAGCCGCGGCATTTAATATGCAAATATAAGAACCAGGTGGGGGGCAAATACACCTTTAAAATAATAATTTCTCACAGATTTACCATGCAAAGTAAATGTTACTTGGTAAATTTTATTTATTTCCGCCTGGAGGGAAACTAAAACTATGTTTATGTAATTCAAAGAATCGCCATTTGTTCCATTATAAACCAAAATTCGTAAACCCCTTTTACTTGTATTTGTATGTAAGAATATATTACTTAGTGAACAAGTAAGTGTTTTAAAAATTTGATGCGCTGTGTTTGAAGTATATTTATTTCAGGAGTCGTATTTGCTTTAATAAGGTCAATCTTTGGTTTTAATCAGGTAAAGTGGCATAATTTATTGTGCACTTAATTATAAAGGGTATGTGGGTATGTATATTCTACAAACTCCAAATAATATTATGATTACGCCCTTTATGACTATACTAACTATTGCTTTCTGCTTCCTGTTGATTTGGATGGGTTTTAACTGGAAATTGAATTTATTTACTTAGTTGGGCTCACACAATTCTATATCACAAAAATAAACGTGTCAATATCCTACTTATTCGCGTTAAAACTTAGGTCTCGTACTGCAGAGGTAAATACGGTTATAATCAGTGATAAAAAGCAATGCTAAATACATATAAAAAGCGGAATTGTGCATGTTACTTGAAATAAATTAAATAGATTAAATATATAAATTACGCAACCCCCCTCATCCACTAGAAAAGGCCAGTTAATAAATTACAACGCTTTTACTGCTTTAAGATACGAACGACTTAGCATTCCATGCAGAGCCTGGCTTAGAGTATGTTGTGTAGCAGAGCATTGTAGTACGTTTGCTCGTTTTGGTGCATTGTATGTGTACAGACGTTACACATATTTAATATTTATGTAAGTTTTCCATATATGATGTGTTGGCTTTCGTCGTCCGCTGGCACCTATATCTACGCTGTAAGATGTGAGGGACCACGTCGGGAATAAAATGACGTGTTTGGCTGCTCCTCGTTGCTACTACTGTGTAGGTTAACTGTTTCTACTGTGACGTGTGATGCGCCGCCGAGTCAGGAATTATGTGTTATTCCACACAGGGTGGAATTTAATGCAGAGATTTGTATAAAATTATGTGCGGAGATCGTATCAGGTAGTAAATGACGTGTGGCTGGCTAGGTGCTGACCAGTACATAGACTGAAAGTTGAGTGACTGCTCCGGCTTGTAAATAGCGAGATTTTGAATAGAATTATTTCGTTCCAATTTTGCAAACTCGAAAACAAGACGTCCAACAGCAGCCGTCAGCATAGCGACTATCCAAGTCAGCATAATGCCGAAAAATGAGGGAAAGTGACAACCAGCGACAGTCGTTGAGGAAATAAGGCGTTTGGTAAGCGTTTCCTTTATCGGATGTATTTTGAATAGCTTTGTTTCTCTTCTACTACATCACCAACCTGCGTCCTATACATACTTAGTGTTAGACCACTAGAGTGTATAAGATTAATCTACCGCTAATTCCGATTGACCTTAGTCATTCAGCCCTCGAAGCCCCTTGGCATAACTGCGGTGGTACCATAGCTAGTGGACTTCTGCGATTACTACTTTCTCCGTTATTCATATCGTGTATTTAGATTTACGCAGGACTTCCCGTTGTATCATTAACTGTTTGTACATTCTTTTCGCATTATTACTGTTTTATTATTCTATCACCGTACATTTGTACTGCTTTTCATGCACCGCTTTTATATAATATTCATTTGTTTATGATAGAATTGCTATTGTTTAGTTGCTAAGCCGCCACTGTTACGTCATTAGTTTAATTTGACATTGGTTTATTATTGACATTTATTTATCCATTAATGTTTCTTCTTTGTTTATATTTTCTAGAAGACCAATAGATAACATCTATTGGTCTTTTGTAAAATCGTTAAATGTTGTTTTATTAATTAGCAATTAGGATTTTTTCAGCTGCCCACAAGAACACGAACACCTGGACCACTCATGCACTCGTTGCTAGTCGTGCCCTCA
Source organism: Adranes taylori (assembly GCA_009867245.2). NCBI lineage: Eukaryota > Metazoa > Arthropoda > Insecta > Coleoptera > Staphylinidae > Adranes > Adranes taylori. Next base: position 13,410 of record WYDF02257573.1, read on the forward strand.
GCAGTCCACTGAGGACCGGTCGATAAATAAAAACAGTTTTATCATCTCACGTTAAATGACCTGGAGCCCAATAATTCATATACCCCAAGATAAGAAATTTGTTTGCGCCATCTGTGACAGTCGCTAGGAATCTCCTTTAGCAGCGTTGCGAGCGAGAATCTCTCACAAAAGATTACAAAATCTTTTATTACAGATTATTAAATATTAAATGTTGTATTGCACGGTAGGATATTAATCCTACCCTACAATACAACGTACAATTCAGACAAAGCTACCATTGTATACTATTCGTATTTGGTACGTCTTTGAGAATTAATACTTTGCAGCCTTCAGCTCTAATGTTGAAAATAATACATCAGATGTAGTGGCTATATAAATGGGAGAACGCCATATCTTCTGTTATATTAAATCTTTAATCAGAGACCGCATTCCAACAAGCTCTAGTAGATAAAATTCAGGCATCAAAATCAGTGGTAAACAGATGAGTAATTCATTCCCAGAGCTAGAGTTCATCATGCATTCGATTATAGAATACAGCGAAACTTGTGGTCTTCTCAAATCAGAAAACAACCCAGATAAGTTATTTTAGGTATCAACTGTAGATGCGTAGAGCAAGTAAAATCAGTTCAGTACTACAATGATTGATTTAAATTATCCGAAAATAAAGATTAAAGCTAGAATGGAGCAAGTCCGTAGAATCTTTACAGCATTAGGGACCACATCACGGCCCGAGGGTTTAGTATACAACTTAGGGTGAAGTTACTATGCTGCTACTCTATGGATGCAAAACACTGGACTCTCAGATAATCCATAGAAAATCAAATTAATGGACAAAGAATGTACCTTTATAAAAATCTTTATAGACAACGATGGGAAAGACTTGGAAGCTGCATTCAGAAAAGAAAACTTGCTTACATTGGGCACATTACGCGAAGCGAGAAATAATAAATCCTCTAATTAACTTTGTTAGGAGGAGATCAGTGAGTTGGCCTCAACTTTTGCGGCATCAAGACCTCCACAGATGGTAACTGAAATCTTTAGGGCTGCAGTTTTCAGGACTACCATAGACAACTGGACCTTTAACTCAGAAAATTGAATGCGTAAAATCAAAATACGCCATTACGATTGATTTTTAATTTATCAGAGCCATTTCTAGATATGTGCAAAACATTTGTTCTCATATGAAAGATATACAATTCATAAAGTCTTAAAGATTGGAACATTTCGGAGGTATCAATATCAACAACTCCAAAGTGAAGATTATTTTCAAAGAAGAAGAAATATAAGAATCTTACCATCTTTCTTAAAACATCCATCAACAACCAATAAACAAAATAAAGAGAAATAGATTGCGAAAGCATTTTTACCTTCAAATGCGTAGAAAATGCCACAAGTGGTAAAATTATTGATAATAAAAATATATAAATAGTATTATTTAAAGGATAGAACTTTTTGATGAAAATTAAGTTTGTTAATTATTACGAAAACTGCATATTTATGTTTAGGGATTTCAAAAATTGCTTTAAAAAGCCGGCTATAGGGTAGATGCACTGCATTTCGGGCATTGGTGGAACCTTTATCAATACCCCCTATATTAATGTGTATCATGGCGTTAGTTTATGAGACTAATGCTCAACAACATGCGACCATGTCGGCTTAGATAACCAATCTGAAATCCGTTTGTTTGAATATTGATTTATATAGCTGTATTCCTATAGTACTCTATTCAATTTTGAAATCAAGAAACATCAATATGCCGATTTCGTAATACCTTACATACATAATTTTCATCAAAAAGTTCTATCTCTTAAATAATCCAACAATGTGGGAGTTACAGAGCTACCGGCTTATACTGGAGATGATTCAGGGATGGTTAGGCTTGCTTTAATTACCAAAGTCCCTAATTACTAATTCCTAAGTTGTTTCGGTGCGTATCCACCTAATTGAATCACCTCACTGTTAGAAAAATGCATTATAATTATAATTTAAATAAGATCTAATAGACTAATATAGGCATACAGCTATACAAAGTAATATTCAGACAAACGGATTTCAGATTACTTACCTAAGACGACATGGTCGCATTTTGTGGTGTGTGATACGGGGTATTGATAACGGCTCCACCAATGCCGGAAATGCAATGCATCTACCCTGTACCCGGGTTTTTAAACAATTTTTAAACTCCCTAAACACAAATATGCAGTTTTCGTAATACGTAACACACTTAATTTTCATAAAATTATTGAACCTGGATATATCGCGCCAACCCGGAAAATTCTGGCGACACGTATTTACGGTGACGAAAAAACAGATTTTTTTTTGCTTTTCCAAGTTAATTACTTAAAGATCGATTTTTTTGTCGCGGTATATGGAACGCGATGTGTAATTAATTTGCGGTGTATGGAACGCGATGTCATTAAAAAAAACTTGTTCCCATTGGAACATGTAATATATCAAGTCAATGAATTATTTTGCGTAAGTTTTCTCCTCCATCTCTTTTTCAACAGATTTTTTCAAATTTACTTAGTGATGAATAGAAAAAGGTTTCTAAATTGAACGCACTAGCATAGTTTTCTACATTTAATGAAAGAAGCAAGAGAATATTTAATTAGGCCCAAAGCAGGCACACATATTTTTCCACTTCGCGTCAATCAATAAAGCCAATCCATTTGCACATACATAATGTACTATGCAACGCATTGAAGAAAAGCATCCAAAAATATGTAGTCAGTCGCATGGTTCAGTATTCACTATGAGTCTAGCTAGTTCCAGTAGAAGATATATATGAACGACAAACGAAAATATTCATGTTTGTTGTTCAGAACAGCTTAATGCGATAAATGCAAAGCAATAATGAATTCAGATCGTTCTCTAACAGAACGAGATGCATAAGTGAAGGAGGGATTGAGAGAATAGTAATTGTTCTGTATTGTTCAGATGACTTTGATGAATGTAAATGTTCTTGATTCATACAAAGGCAAATTATAACTTGTATCTGGACAAATCTCGTTTCAAAAAGCAGTTCATTTCCAGCTCTCTTCTAGATAATTTTTTAAATGTTAGTTTCGTTCATAAATTTCAAAATTAGTTGCATTTTAAAATAAATAGTGAACATTTAGAAATGATGTTATAGTTATGATTTTCTTTTTTATTTTAAATGTTGTGAATTTTGCTGACACATATTTAATAAAACATGAAAAAAATTGATAGTCTTTACAAATTTAATATGATTACTACAAAATGTTGGTCTTTAAAACGTAATTTGCTGTAAGCATTGCATTAAAAATGTTGATTTCCTAATATTTGTTTGATTAATATTAAAAAAGATAAACCTAATTAAAAATAACAATGATACACACAATGAAATATAATATAGCACCCTACTAATTAATAAAAATGATCAAATACTTAATTTTAAGTTCATGTTCCTTGTCACTGTAGGGAATAGATTTATTGAGTTTTAAAGGGAACGAGAACGGTACTTTATTATGTGTCTTTACGGAACAAAACGGTCCATCTCGTTCCGATCGTAAAACCAAAACTCTCATCACTAATTCAAATATATTTTTATACAGAGTAAATAACAATAAAACATTCCTTTTAGACAAAATCTAAATTCTAAGTTAGAGGTGACAATAAAGCTCTTATGCTAGAAATCAACACATTTATTTGGGTAGTGCGTGCAATGTCGAACTGAAAAGACGACAGAAGATGATAAATATTTGAGTTTAGCATTTTAAATGTGTTTGCCAAGAGACGAAAAGGACGTAGTGAAAAGTGCGAACGTTTTTCTCGGCATAAATAGAACAATGAACAGATAGAGATCAAATATTTCTGTCAAGATTTAAAGTCTTGTTTTCAATTACCAATTGCTGTTTTTCTGTTTCACAAAAAATATTGAAATTCGTTTAGTTAGACCAATGACGAGGTCCGGTCGGCTTACTTTCTACAATATCTTATACCATATTGATTGAACCTTTATAAACGAAGACATGAATAATGCAACTACAATGTTTACAAGATACATATGACATAAAATTGATATTGATGTCTCATCAAAATTAATTTAAAGCATTCTCACGGTCATACCAAACTAATGCCAACTTGCTAATATCATTCAACACTTTGAGTATCGATTAAACTTTCCTTCATAACAGGGAATATTATTTAAAACATTAAGAACCTGACACTTATATAGAAAGTAAAATTCTATGGGAATTAAAAGAAATGCACTTCTGGTTTTTACCGACGGATAAAATGAGTTTAATGACGTAAAGTCATACAAATTTTAGGTAGTAGAGGAAAGCCTTTGATTGGCTAGAGTTTTAACTGTTAGCGATGCGTAAATGGTACCGTGTTTTCAAGTTTTCAAGAAGTATTGATTCGATTGGTGATTGATGCGTACGCGGAAGCCAGCACAGCACAGGACGGTACTCGTGTGTGAAGCAGTGGATAGCGTAAGCAATTAGTCAAATATTAATTATGGCCAAATATTAATTATGGCAATGGGCGAGAGTAGGGTTAATAGATAGTTTAGTGAAAGTATAGCAATTACGAAAAATTCATGGAAGTGGGGCAAAGTAGGTCAGAGGTAGATCGGAAACAGCTTGAAATAAATAATACATCACAATAGAGCTTGAGTAGAATCACAAACTAGAAAAAGATTGTTAATTTATAGAATGCAATTTCTGCAGGTTACTTGTGCAGAATGAACATACAAATGTAAGTGTCTTGTTATTTTATCTTATACTAGCAAGTCCCGTGGCAGATTCGCTTGTGATATTTGAAAATATTAACGCATCAACGTACCAACGACAGCTCTTTTATCCGCATTGCCGCGGCCTGCACCCGCGCCTTTGGCCTTTGGCGCGGCCAGTTCTTCTGTCATGGCTCTGGTGCCATTAATTTTCATGGCGATCAGTTGAACGGTGTAGAAGTTGATGTGTTCTGCTGTTCGCAAGAATATTTTTGCCAAATTGCAACTTCCTAACAATTTGCTTAGGAAGTTCGTAAGTTTCTGAAGTACGGTGATTTTAGTTTTTGTTTTATATACTTTCGACTCCGGTTTTAATCCTTCAAAAACTGAAAATCAAAATTTATTCTTAACGTGTCGAATATATTTCGACAAAGAGCCTTTCAGCCAAATTTCAAGCTTCTACGTTTAACCGTTTACGAAATAGCCTGAAACTTTAAACCTCTTTATAGTCGAATTTAGAAATCCACTCTTAGTGGATGCGTACGTCATGAGGAGAAACCACTGCTAAATTTCTAGGTCTAGGATGAGTTTGTCCGTCAGTTAGTCAGCCAGTCAGTATATCGGGCGTATTCTTTTATATATAGAGATTTATTTGATTGAATATTTGATGTTTCGTTATTAAACCTCCATTATTGTAAATTATAGAGTAAATTATGAAATTAATATTTCTTAATACTTGTACCTCGAAAAAATATTTACCCCGTCGGGGACTCCCGGGAAACCCTGACCTCTCGATTGCTCTTCCATTTGAGCTAACGGGCACTTATTCAAAGACACTAATTATTATGTGTTTTCCGTATCTAGTAAGATACGCAACTTATATATCAGGATGCCTTTTAACGATGTTAGGGAAGTCATTTCAAACATAAAGAATAACAAATGGAGAGATTATATTGGGTAAAACGTGGGGTTATTAAATCTGTAATGCATATTGATTGTAACTAAGGCGAATAGGGCATTCGCTTGGGTATTAAAGGGGAGTTATTAACAATACCCCTATAAAATTAAGGTGGGAAAATGACACGAAACTAACATTGACCTGAAGATCGGTTAATTTAAAAATTAAATAAAAAATACATTGAACAAAGGATCGGATAATTTAATTTAAAAATTTTTGATAAAAATTTCAGATTCAGATTTAAAAATTGTTCTCTGACTATTTTCTTTTGATTATTGATTTTCATAACTCCCATAAAGTTAATTATTTATGTTAAATACTAGACAAAGAAAATGAATAAAAATTGAACTTAGAATAAACACACAGTAGTCGCCATTTGTAAATAAATTTATTTCAATTCGGTTATTTGAAGCCAATTCAAAAAATACACTTCTTGAATGAAACTATTAATTAATTACGATTGACAATACTAATTCTCCTTCCAACTTATAAATTATCTGTTTTTTTTTCCTTTTACACCCCATATTAAATTTAATATTGGTGTTACTGTCGCCAGAGGCGGCGTGGGCGACGTGGGCCACAGCCCACGGCCTCGCGGTTTGAGGGGCCTCGCGCCACGGAGATTTATATTCGCATA
>WYDF02257584.1:0-19699 GCA_009867245.2 Adranes taylori
ATGACGTCATTTCCAATTTTGATGATTTTGTCTTCTTCTATATTCGTCATAATTTTAGTTTTTGACATATTCATCTTCTGACCAATTTCTTGTGAATGGGAGTATTTAAAAGGGTTAAATGTTAGTGGACCAGTAGAAACGTGAGTGGAAGAAGGAGAATGGAATAGAATAAAGAAAAAGATCCATGTGGGATTTAAATGGGTAATGCAAAGAGCAAGTAGAACAAATGAAAAGGAAGAGCGAGCTGTGGGGAGTGTAGAGTTAGCAAGGTGGTGAGACCAGAGTTGGCTGATGAGAAAATTGTAGGCAAGGAGGCATGTGCTTCAGGAAGAATGGATAATTGGATTTGTATATGTGAATAAAGATTTTGATGAATTCGTAAATCAAATAAGTGCAATATTACTGGAATAAGAAGAACAAATTGATAGGCTGGTGATTCTGGTCCTAATATTATGTTCCTAATATATTTCCGAATATGGTGTTATACCATTACCCCACTTTAAATAAAAATAATGCCTAGCAGTCAGTACTCAGAATTTCTGTTCACTAAGAGCAAAAACCGAAATCCAACTATGTCTGATTTTAAATGCACTAAAGGAATTTCAAGTATGAAAGGTCTCATAATTGGTGTCAATATAAAACAAAAATCTAGATCCCGGTTTTAGATGCAACTCTAAAGTAAATGTTCTTTTTTTTTCATAATGTTTAGCACTTTAGTTCATGCTAATGGCAAAAAATAACAAAAAGCGAATCTTGAAAGAACTCCTATATAAAATCTGAATGCAAGTTGGATGATTTTGGTTTAACTTGGTTGTAACTCATGTGTTTAAGAATAACATTATTATCTAAAATTTGTTGTTCGTATATGTATTTTATAATGTTGACTATTGTTTTAGATTATGTATGAAACATGAAATGCATAAAATAAATAAAATAATGCTGTAACTGTTATAACATAATGCAAAATTTATAATACATTTTGCTTGTATATAAAAATAAGTCCAGAAGCGTTGTTAACATATCACATATGTACGTACCTACATATTTTTGTTGAACGAGAATAGTATAAGAGTTAATGGACAAGTTATAGGTTCACGATTCTAAAAAAGGAGCCAAGATTATTTTAGTTCTGGTTTATTTTAAACTTCTCAATATAAAAAATTGATAAATATGTTTTTAGAAAATTACTACTAAATAACTACTAAAGAATACGACAAACTAAAAATTCGCGGATGTGATCGCCACCATAAGTCATTCGTTTCATTATATTTTGCATAAAACAGAAGTTGATCCGTTTAGTTTTGACTGTCACCTTAGCACAATAGTTGTCTATGGTAAATTAAATAAAACTAGCGTAACCTACAAATCGCCTAGCCATGAATCCTATTATTCCCGTACTTGCCTACATCACGGATAGCATATTTTGAAAATGTACTGAAGATGTGTTCAAATTTACACGTTAATGTAATCCAAATTGAATATTGTTATATTATTATCCTTATTTTGAAAATATTGTACTGAAGATGTATTTAAATATCGAAACGTAGTTAATATTGAAATTCTAGATAGTCATATAGACACAGAGAGAACATATTCACACACTATAGTTAAGACATAGATGTTTGTAAACAAAATTTGTACACCACTGTACATTATATTTTATATCGATCCTAGTAGAATCTAGTTACAAATATAGTTACTTTACCTAGTTACTTTTTATTTTTAATCTAGCTCCTTTTTTATTCAATTTTATGATCGCTGAGTGGTAGTGCCGTGTATATTATTTTTATATTCACCCTGGTAATATGTAGTTCACCCTGGTAACCTAGTTACTTTACATTTTAAATCTAGTGACATCAAGCATTAATATATACAACATTTTTTGATAGCCCCAGTACATTATTTTTGTAGATAGATAGATGGCTGTACATGAATAGTCCAAGTTAGTTCTCCTATATGAATTGCGGACCGTAAGAAACATAATTTAATAATATTTTTATTTTCACATGATTTTCGGACCAAAAGATAAATAAGTTATTTTAAAATAATATCAACAAACTAATAATTTTAATAATTCATTTACAATAATTTAAAAGAAGAAGAAAGAGGTTTTATATCAATTAAAAATTATCAAATTAATGATATATATAACTCATTTACAATAAATTAAAAAAATAAGGAACAAGTTTTACATAACTGTATACATCAATTTTGTTTTGTTTTAATTGTTCAATTTTATCGTTTATAAAATCTCGTTTCTACATAGTACTTGCTTTGAGCCGTCTACGCGACAAATTTGTGCTGTTTAATTCAATTAAACTATCGGTTTGCACTTTGTATAAAATTTCAGTAAATTGATAAATGTGTGGATGTGGATTTGTGGCGTAAAATTTCAATTTTGGATGAAAGGTCTCACATGCATAAGGTGTTAAATATGGACTTGATGGTTTGTGTGCCCATATTGCAGGAAAAAATTTGCTGCTAGATCGTATGTAATTATCAACTAAGTAGTCACAAGATTGGTCGACTCATTCATCAATAGGTTTTTCACTCATTAAATTATTAACCAATTCATCTTCTACTTCTTCAGCTTCAACGTAAGATAACCCGTACGATAACGACCATTTACCAATTTCTTTGCTTCTGTCTTTAAAATCATTTGTGAGACCAAGACTTTCAATTTTTCTCTACCTGTAATATATAAATATTATAACGGGTTGGCTACGTCTTCACAGGATAACCAGCCCGTACGTCTTCTGAGACTGAATTGCCTTGACTAGTCGCGAGTCCGATGGAGATCAACATAGAATCCGATGAGGTGTAATATGCCCTAACAACCGAAGCTCCCTAAAACTTACCCAGATGAGTGCCAGTAGGAATAAATTCACAGGATGTGCATATAAGTAAAAACCTCATATAACAAGACAGCCATAATTTATTTTAAAATATTTGAATCGCAATTTTAACACCATATAAATAAATATAAGTATTTGTTAAGAAATATTATAAAAGGTTAGATACGCTACTACGACAATTAAATCTGTTCATGAATATATCACAGTAAGATATGAACTTTCTATTATTGCAATCACCTAAATAGTTCAGCACGATTATAATAATTTATTATTTTGAAATAAGTATTAAGTTGAATTATTACTTTGAGAAGTTAGTATTCAATGTTAAATATGAAACAAATAAACAATATATCGTTACGAAGTTATATCATAGAGTAATAATTAATTAAATTCTCACAGCAATTTTGAAAAATATTATTTGGACATAATACAAAGTTGAAAATTTAAATTTATTAATTTATTACGAGAAGTTTGAGAAGGTTTATTCAATGCTAGATACCAAACAGTAAACAATATATCTTTTTCAGAGTATCATAAGTTCCAACAATTATTCCTATGTTAAACCATCTAAGTATTCCCACGAATAATTCGAAATAATTCTATTATTATTTTAACAACTGCCTCCCATATAAAATAACAGATTGAAATTGGTTACCGCAACCAGAAACATAACAAATAACATTAAAATAAGGAATTCCTTACAACACATAACAGTTTGGATCATCGTTATTTATCAATTATCACAGCACTTAAATACTCTTCATAAAATCGGAAATATCAAGATCACAATACCTGAAGGGTAAATCTATGTATTATATTGCAGTACGTATGGCAGACGCAAGCAGAACCAGTGAAAGCCCTTAACTAAAAATATGTTTGTTCACATTAAAATCAGGTTCAATAAATCAGATGCAAGAATTAGCTCCCTAATGCATGCAAAAATGCACACTTTACATAATTAATTTAATCAAAACATAATAATTTGTTCCGCCCTTGAGTAATTAAGCCCGACCGGACACAACACTAAATTCGATAAATAAAAATGAAAGTTAAGAAATATTCAAATCCATTATCATAAGAACCGATATCAGTTTCCTACCAATTCAAGATTAATTCTTCCCCTGAAAAGTAAATGCTGGTATCCTCGCTTCTTCAGCATAAACTGCAAACAGGCTAACTAATGATGACAAACAAAAAGACTTTTAAATTGACAAGCTCTAAAGGATGCAACCAAAGATACTTAAAATACTTGAAATTTTCCCGTTTGAATGCGTCACTACCTAATTCCAGGAATACAATTGGTGTTCACCTTACGCCCGTGATTCACAGGAAGCGCCACTATATTCTGCAACTGCAGCACTATCTGAGATAGACGTCCAGCTTGGCCCGGTTTATAGCCTGGCAAGCGACCAAGTTGCACGTGACGAAAAAAATCTCCAAATCCACAAAAAATTACAGATTCCAACGATTACCCATCAAACGTGAGTTGAATGACCATCAGTCGCTGAAATATCCTCTAGTAATCTACCAAACCAGCCCTGTTTAAAACACACAAAACTGCGAACTTAGACCTGACACTAATAAAGCAACAAATGCACTTCTAATCCCACATATTTCAAAACGGACATTTAAAATTTAATTATATTTTATTAATACATTACGGCAATTAGAGTTTAATTAATGATTTAATTAGATAGGAGCTCTTTGAGATGATGAACCAAAAAGAACCCACCTTGCTTAGGAATTGCCAAATAGCCTCGGTCTGCCCCCACCATTCTAGCCTCATACCACGAACAAGGGTACGATTCCGGAACACCACGCGACGTGCACTAATGTCATACAAGCGTGATGTTAGCATACAGAATCAGCCACCAGTGTCAACTATAGTATCCTATAATCGTCAGTCAGTCAAAATAAACAGCGCATACTGGGCAACGCTCTCTTACTCCCCTTTTTGCAAACACGCACTCATTTACTCTTGCTCTTACTTTCGTACCGTCATACAATCCTTTTATCATTCTTCAATACCTCTCGACACCTCACCCTATCCATTCTCTCCTACAACCTTTCCGTTACAATCCTATCAAACACAGCTGTAAGGTCAATTAATACAATGTATAACCTTTTTTTCCCAAACTCTCTATTTATTATATAGTTTATAGTGACAATATTGTCAGCTGCCTCCCCCCCCCCCCTGCCTCTTATAAAATCATTCCGCGTGTGCTACAATATTCCCTTCCGTCTAATTTCTTCTTCCAACATTCTATTTATGATTCTCGCAAATAACCTATACAATCCATCCATTACACTCACTCCCCTATAACTATGCACATCCATTCTGTTTCCTCTCTTATACACTGGAAAAATGTCTCCTTTATTCCATTTATCGGGTACTTTCTCATTGCTCTTCCATATCTTATTCATTCCGATAACAATCCACTCTCATCCCGTACATCCACTAGCATTTTATTCGTCCCAGCTGCACCATCCTTCTTTAATCTCTTTATCTCTGACTTCACCTCCTCAACTATTATTTCCTTCATCGCACTCCTTTCCATCCTCTCCATTACCCTTTCTTCCTCTCTATCACGCATACCCTTATTTTATACCGCTCTACAAACTCTTCTTTCCTACATTTCTCCTCCAATTTCTCTATGTTAATCTTACACTGTTCTAATTTTCTTCCTACAATCCCTCTTCTTCTCAACTAACTCCATACATTCTTTTCAATTCTCAACTTACCCACCTCCTCTTTTTCTTTCCTCCTCTTCCATTTTTTACCTTCTTTTCTTCATTTCTCACTCCTCTTCTAGCACTACCATATACCTTCCAATCAGCCTGCCCTTCCCTTACTTTTCGCAGGATCTGCCTTACTTTCCTTTTCTTATTAACCCATTCTTCATCCACCTCACTATTTCCTTCTCTACTATCCATTACCCACATCCTCGCAGTCCTTCTATCTAGAATTCTTTCAACCGTCCCTCTCACCGTATCTATACTATTCATTCCATCCCAGCATACCTTCTTTATCCTTTCATCCAACTCTTTTTTCGCATTTCCATTCCATACATATCCTCCAGCTACCTTATTCACCTTCTCATATATGTCATATACACTCTCTCCTTTCATTCACACGTTCCATTCTGTCTCAATAGGGAAGTGATCTGGTTCCATTCTCAACCGACTCTCATATGTTCCAGCAAATCCACATCTGTCGCACATTACCATCCCTCTCTCCTTTCGTACAAGCATTCCCAACACACCACCTATCTTCTTCTATCCATTCCAAGAACTTCCTTCCCACCCCATTTCCCACCTTATCCTTTGACTTTCTTTTCACATACACTTCTTCCTTCCCCATCCAACTTTCTCCCTTTTCTCCTAACTTCAATCCCCCATAATTTCCGTTATGTCCCATAATTTATCATCCACCCCGGCCCTATCACTCACCTCGCTCATAAATCTCCATTCTTTATTCACATACACCACCGTAAATCTTTATTCACATACGCCAACGTAAATAACAACCTTATTCCCCCTACCTTAATACTCCTTCAATATGACCCCTCCTAATTCAAATTCTCAATTTGCAACTCCTGAATTCCCTGCCTAACCCCTGTTATTATCCCTCTACAAACCCCCCCCCCTTCTCATGAACCCTTTTAGCGTCCTGGATTTTCTATATGAACCTTGCAGGTAACTCATCTTGTATTTCCTCCCACTCTCTATCTACACAAGTTCAATAAGTCCATGTCTCCACAAATCCAATAATGTCAAATGCTCCAATGTATCCCTTAAAATCATCCCTCGATATTTTCTTCCTCAGGCCTGCCACATTCCAACACATTATTCTTAACTTATTTGCCTCTTCCTCACCTCCAATGAACTATTCATTTCTAAACTTTTCCTTTTATTTCCTTTTCCCTCTTACACCTCTCTTCAGTCTCGTCAATAGAGTTCCCTTCTCCCTTTTATATTTCTATTATATTACACCCCTTGGCTTCATTCTCCACTCTTCCAATTTTCCCCAACTTTCCCCTATTACATTTCTTTCCTTCTCCGCCTCCTAGACTCTTCCTCTCCTCATATTCACTTTTATCACCTTTATCCCTCTTCACATTCCTTCCTGTCATTTCTATGTCACCACTCCAATATCCACATGCCTTTCCCCCATTTTTTCTCCATATCCCCATATATCTCACGTCTTAGACTTCTGCAAATTCTCTTCTTCCTCATTCCATATCCTATAACGGTTATTTTACTTGTCTTTCCAGTCTACGCTCGCTCTACTAAACGCTTAACTCTGGAAAGGAGATTCTTCCTCTTCGTTTCGATCAACTATGATAATCATTGAAAGTGATTTTTTAGCAATGATGTTATCCACTGTTTATGTAAACAAATTTTGTTGTATGAAAATATAAATTTGTTTGATAATATAAAGTCCTTTTGAAAAAATTTAATTTTCATTTTATTTATTTATTTTATTTATTTTTAAATTATTTTATTTGATGACACCCCTGTTATCCATAATTACCCCGTTTTAAACAAGTTTCCATATGGAAACTATCTTTGAGTAACACTCGCTTGATTATCTCAAACTGCTTAACCCCTAGAAACCTTCTTTTTTAAATTTAAATCCATTAAGTGAATCCCACCAAAAAACCTCTTATCTAATTTAAATCCTCTGAGTAAATCAGCCAAGTCCCTTTGTAATCAAACAAAACCCTTTTATAATTTAATCCAAAATTATATGGGTGCTGTAACTCAAATCAACCCTCCTACAGTTATCCTCTACGTCGTCAATTTTTGTATTATTATCTGTACATTTATTACAAAAACACAATTTCCAAAAATTTGTGTTTCACAATGTTCTTTATGTTTCACAATTTCAAAATACTAATGTTCTTTAGTGTACTATATTCACAATTCTTACTAACAGAACTATCGTTAAACCGTCTTTCACTAACATTATTACCCTAAATGATAATAAGACTAAATCAGTATAATCATAAATCTGGTATAACCATTCAACCATTCCAGAATCTGGTATAACCAGTATAACCATTCACAAAATAAATAAAAGTTAAGTAGATTTGTTTTTATCGACAAAAATTTCTACCCGTACATTCCAAGTTCTTTAGACTTTATACTTAATTGTACAACACAATGTTAAGTTCCAAATTAATAAATACAAACAAAACAATCTGTACGTCATCCCGTTCGTTTCCACAAACCGTTCAAATCTTATATTTTATGTATTATTAACGAATATTCCAAAATTCTTGAATCTAAAAAATTTTTCCTAATCTCAAAATTTCCAAATCTCAAAATTATCGCAAAATTATCTTGCTCCAATTCATATATCTCAAAACGGTTCTATTTTTAAATCCCAAGTAAAAGAAAAATTAGTAAAAGAAAATTTGTTACTGAAGGTAACTAACATCGTCATGAGTGACTAATCAATTGCTCAAAAAATTATATAGATTCAAAAATCGAAACCATCTGGTCCAAACCAGGCCTTGAAACGAGGCAAACATGTTAGGGCTGATTCTATACGCAACTTCAGGAGACGTCCGAAACCGTGCTGATGTTTTACTCTAGCTTCATTCCAGGTAGTTCAAAATGTGATGGTCCTCCTCATAAACTAACAGGATGTTCCGTTTCTTTTCTCCACAACTGGCCGTATTCACACCAAACCGGTGCTAATGAATCTGCTACTCGTCGTAAATCTCTTCAAGATTGATTCATCTCACATCGAAGTGCCATCAAATCCTTAGAAGGTAGTTAGTTGTTTTTCAGTCGATACTAAGGTGGCCTCTTCTGGCCATCCTCCACTAAATTTCTAATTAAGTAACACTAATTCCATTTATTTCTCAAGATTTATTGTTATATTTGACTACCAATATGGCGAAATAAACCTTTTTCTAAGACATTTCAGAACCGTAAGATGCTTTCGTTAGTAAATATTCCTTTATATGCTGTCCCGTCATTAAAATTTTCACCAATCTACTTCAGGAGAACATTTTCGAAGCCATTGGTCCTATTTTAAAATTATTAAACTTTCCTAGGCTCAATTTCGTGGCTCTTTTCTATTACCCTTATATAATTTCTCTTTTTAGTGAGTATCATTTTCACTCTCCTTTCTTATTTTTTCTATTCTTTCCTCTACATTTTATTGAAAAATTAAATTTTTAACTCTTATGACGTCCAAATACCATCTGCATTTAAGGATTTTCGATATTGAAATAAATGGGACTCTATTTAGATATCCAATCCCACTGACTTATTGTCCATTCTCATTTTATGTTATTTTGTGACTATCTACCAATCATTTTGATGTGATTGAATCAATGACTATTCTTATTTGCCTATAATAACAAATAAGGCAATTTGAGATAATTACAGCAATTTGAGGTTACAGCAACCTAAAAATTATAGCAATTTGAGATAGTTTGAGATAGGCAATTTGAAACAATTATTTGTCAATGACTATAATAACAAATAATCGTTTCTAACTATCTCAAATTGCTGTAAATTTTAGGATTCGAAAATATAATACAGTTGTTCTAAGCTATTCCTCATGATTTTGTTAATCAGCTGTTTAATTTTAGTATTGCCGTTCACTAAATAATGGATAATATTCAGTAAGTCTTTATTCTCTATTAATATAGTCCAACATAAATGTTTTCTTCTATTGCTTATAGTTTTGTCATAATTAAAAGGTAAGTTCTTCTATATAATTTTCATAACTAGACTAAACTGATATCTTTCCTCGTACTAAATTAATTCTATACTTTTCTGGAATTAATTTCTCTGGCAAATATTCTCTTATGAACACCTCACTCCCTTTCATCATCATTTTTCTTTTCATTACTTCCATTTTGTCATCCCATTTTTTTTTTCATTTTCACAATTATCGGTCGGCCTCTATTATTCCCTTCTTTTCTTGCTACTCTCATCGTTTCTCCAATTTCCACCGTACACTTCAACTCCTCTCGTTTTAATTTATTAATCTTCATTAAGTCATCCCCCTCCTCCTTTAACCCACTTACAACAATGTTTAGCTTCCTTTCATGTATCTGTCTGTGTTTATCAGCTCTCTCCACTCTAACACGTTCTTTTCTCTGCGCCATCCCTCCTTCTTCTCTTCAACCTTCTTTCCGTGACATTATTATCTCTCATAATTTCCTTTAGTTCCTATATTACCGACTTCATTCCTATTACCAATTCCTTTACCATCATTGTTAGCCCGTCGTCATCCATTTACCCTTCTACTCTATTTTTGTTATCTCCCTCAATATTTCTTTTTCTTTGCATTATAACGCTTGATTTTAGATATTGAATAAAACAAATACGACATAAGATACCCGTTTACTATAGTTATGAAAATTGTTCAGGACTCACCCTAATATGATAAGAAAACTATAAATCCGCAACGGAAAGGGAAATCACGGAAAGAAAAATCACTACGGATTTCAGCAACACCACTGTGTAGGTAGATGCCACTGTCACCGAAGTATCACCAACTAACCGCTGTGAACATAGGCTAGCGTTTAACAGACTTTAGTGTATTATACGGTATAGAAAATGCTAATAGTTACTTTAACACCATTGTGAACATAGGTATCAATGTCAGCGCTAGTTTCACTTTAGCAGATTTATACACATTGACGGAAACACTATCAGTCACAATAGCGCCCTTGTGTATATAGACATTATCCTCACCGAGCACTCAATACTAACTCTTCTGTACATAAGTTAGTAATGTATGCATTAAGTGAAAAGATTATAGGTTAACGGAATGTTAGAAGGAAATACAAATCCGTAAAAATACATGCAATCAATAGCAATGAACGGTATATCTAATGATATAGCGGTATAAGAAAAATTATAACAATTACTCTTATCAAACGTATAGACCGGTGTCTGCTGGCTAGCCTGCAGATTGTTGCTTTTGGACTCGGGAAGGCCAGATACTGTTATTAAAAGCTTAGAAATGCGCTCTTTTATAGAAGACCAGGCTCACACAACATACACAACTTGTGTGGAACAGTGGATCCTACCACAACGCATGTGCTAGCGTCTCCTACTTTAATATAATTTAAACATTCATATTACATATGTTCATACGTGGAATATCTTATATCTCTTTCATATTCATGCGGTCATCTATATTACTATCGTGCTCACACATACACACTGAAACTGCGTAAACTTCCAGCGTAAATAATCGTACTCTTTCTTATTCAAATTATCACATATGCCTTTCTTTTATACGCGCGACATATTTATTTAGCAAACAATATGTTGTAATATTTAAGTTCTTAGTTCGGAAGAAATAATTATTTAATTACTATAAATACATATAAATTACACCGGTCAATTATAATAGATCACATCTTCAGTATAATATTTATAAATTCGTTGTGAATAATATAATCTTGCATTTAAAATATATTACGGCAAAACATGTTAATGTTCACTTATTTATCAATGCAAGAAGACGTGTTTTAAGTTCTACGTATAGAGAGACAGACAGACAGACATATATTGTTTTATGCAGTCTTTTTGTTATAAGGTTTGCTAACTCAGGATGAGTCGATTTATTTATTTTATTTAGTCAAGGAGTGTAAGAAATATATAGTTATAATAGCAGCACCTGTTACAGTGGGGCTGTTAGAAAATTATACATTATTGAAAGAAGTTCATAATTCGTAAAAGTACGTGTGATATATTGTTATTTGTTATATTTTATGTTGACTCCTCTTGTTCCATTGTGGTTTAGATCATAGAAGTATATGATAATAAAAATAAAATATTATTTTGCGCCTATCCCAAATTCCATTGTAAAACAACTGGTCACTATAATTTAGTATAAGCGTGGCTATTATACAATTATACAATTGAACTACAACTAGGAAGTATTTCTAAAAATAATAAATTGCATCAAATTGGAAGATCCTAATTCAGAAATTTTTTATTCATCACTGTATATTTATGATCCATGTAATTTTTTGGGGCACATACATATATCTATATATTTCGAAGTCACATGGCAAGTGATAAATTTTATGCTTAGTTGTTGAGTAAACGAAATATGTATACACCTGTGAGAACCACTTTTGTTTATTACAATATCTCTCCGTTTAATTCAGTGCTTTCATATTGGTTTAGCTGTTCATATTTTCGGAGGGGTGAAAAAAAACTAGACACAATTTTTGGCAGTGCATTGTATAGCAAAAGTTATTATCATAATATTGAATATTTTCATTCTTTCGTGTTGATTTTGTTATTTTAATTAGTAAATTGGTACAAACAATTTTGAATGTTATTATAGATGATCATTCAAGATCTTAATCCGGAAGTGAAAATGTCTTTAAACACGCCTGATAGATAGCTACCTATCAGGCGTGTTTAAAGACATTGTCACTTCCGGATTGAGATCTTGATTACTCGACTTCATGAACTTCGTCTTCAGACAAGTTGATATCATAGCTATGCATTAAATAGTAATTATTTACATTTTGTTACTG
This sequence comes from Adranes taylori, assembly GCA_009867245.2. Taxonomy (NCBI): domain Eukaryota; kingdom Metazoa; phylum Arthropoda; class Insecta; order Coleoptera; family Staphylinidae; genus Adranes; species Adranes taylori. Next base: position 12,389 of record WYDF02257584.1, read on the forward strand.
CAATAAGAGTGTGTTCGCTGTAACAGCACTTAAAGGTCTAGAAGGTTGTATAAACCTCTTTTATATTGACACTTTAAATTCCGTGGCCGAGACTAACGGTTTTTTAAAAACTTTGATTAACAGAATTAAATAAAATTTACAGAATTTTATTATTTGAATTTAATTTACTAACTTAAACATACTTTAACTACAATATACTTTAACCATGGAGGTAGCAACTTATGGTTTACTTGTTCAGTCGAATTAAATAAATTTAATACATTTAAATTAATTATTTATAACTAAGTATTTAGAATTAGTATTAATAGTATTTATATATAGCAAATTATTTCGAATTATATAACATAAAATAAATACGTTTAAATATACGCGATATCTAGTATATGACTATTATACTAATAATGAAAATTCGCGACTCAGCGATTCTGTTTATATAATATTAGACTACTCATTAATCTAGAATAGAAAAGAATATTATCTTATATGGTCCAATAGAACGAATACTGATATGAGTGAAATCTTTGGTTGCATAAATAAAGCATAGTATAATATATAAGCAATGTATAAATAATGTATTGTATAAATATCTCTCTCTCTCTCTCTCTCTGCGCATAAATAAATCTATTGTTCCTATAACACACGCTTGCTATCCCCTAGTAGCTATAAAGCGGCGATAATTTATATACAGTCACTGACCATATCATTACTCTTTTGTAATGGTTTTAGATAATTTGCTTGCTTTCACTAAAAGTACTAAGTGAAATGAATACGATTTATTTAAAAATATCTAATTTCCTTTTTTTGGTAATCAACATACATAAAAAAGTGAAAACATTTATCCAGAATTGGGACATATATTTTTAATGCCTAAAAATGATGACTTACCAAGTCATTCGTTAGAAAGTAATATGACCATTAAATCATAAATGATTTTTAAAGAAAGATTCATTCAAACCAGCTAAAGCAAATGCTCATGTATACAAAGATTGGAGAAAATTAAATTTTATTGATGTGTCAATCTTTCGGAGTCTTATTTGAAAGAAATGTGTTTGGATAGTGAGAAAATCAAAAGGGTCTGCCCAAACTCTAAAGCACTTGTGTGAGGGGGAGGTGTTTTACTGAATGAAGTTTTAAAAAATGGAGACAATATTTGCTTTGGTCTTATTTTCTACGTAATGGTTTGAAACTCCATCTGGGCTTAGCAAAAGAAATAGGCGCAAAACATTAGAGCAGACTATGGACGGATTGGATACATCAAAAGGCATTACAGTTTTGAGTTGACTGTTTCAGATGCCAATTATATCGAAAATATATGGTCTCTGAAAATTTCATTGAGGAAATATAACATTATATCGAGACGAGACTCTCAGGATTTGAGTCCGTTGATATAAAAAAACATATATTGTCAAACTATTTCATTTATGCAGAGTTTAATTTCGTATTTATGTATCTTGAAATATCTTCTTCCAAAAGAGGAAAATTTCTTGATAAAAGGAAAATAATGAAAAAATATTAACAAATAAATGTCTTTAATAGAATTTCGAGTACCGAAACGCAGTTCGCGTTTGGAACGTAATATTTGGACTTAACGCGATCTATATTCATACGTCCCGAACGAGTAGCGTTGCTCCAAGCGGACAGCTACTTATCTACTACCCCTTAAGAAATTAGTACACATGTAAGAGTTTTATTTGCAAGCGTTGAAATATCTTCTTCCAAAACACGAAATTTTCTCGATAAAAAAAGGCCATGAAAAAATATTAACAAAAAAATTTCTATAACAGGATTTCTAGTACCGAAACGAAGTTCGCTTTTGGAACGTGTTACTTGGACGTCGCGCGATCTATATTAGTACGTCGCGAGCGCGTGCCATTGCGCCAAGCGGATAAGAGTTTTATTTGCAAGCGAAGGAATATGGTCACGTGACCTTATCAGAGATTAAGGCGGAAATATTATAGACGAAAGTATATGAGGAACGTTTTAGAACAAAGTTTCATCGTCTCGCACGAGTTCTTAAGAAGATAGTGATAGATTTACAAACAAAACATATTTAAAAAAAAATGTGTTTCGTTATATGTTAGCTTTATACTCTCTTGTTGCTAAAATTATTATATTACTATAACTAATATTTATTGCGCTTTTATTTACTAGTAAAATAAGTTTTATATCTTTTAATTTATATAAAGTAAATTTAAATCATAGTAACATAATATACTATTTAAAACTTTGAGCCAGGGCTGTATATTGTTTTTTTTTGCCTACGTATGGAAATTCAAGAAGATAAAAAATATTACACCTCACCTTCTGTGTCAACATCAAAATGAAACGCGCTTGCTGAAAAAAAATGAATAATGAAAAAAGTTGAACAAGATACATATATTATTTATCTTAATATATCTTAGTTCTTTCAAATAAAAGTCAACTTACATATTATAAATGTCTAGTTCCTGAAAGCATATGAGTGTAAATAATTTATGGAAACATACATCATCGTAATTTTCATGCTCTAATATTTAATTGTTAGATTAAGTTTTGTTGTTTTGTTTATATTAAACGTTTATATATAAAATTGATACGAGAAGTAAATAGAACCTGCAATTGAGCAGACAACGATATCAAAATAGACTTGGGCGAGCTTTATGCAAAACTGACGTATAGACATTGGAGAGGGAGCCTCTGGAACGAAGGTCAGATTAAAAAGGACTCCATCCAAAACGAAGAATGTCCATCCACATGAGTTAAGTGAGAGTAACACATAACCGAGAGATGTGAAAAAACAACTGCTAGCTACATGTCCAGTTGGTATAACAATCATAGTGATTATAATATTAAGCAGCACTTACTACATTTGTGAATTAATAAAGATTAGTGCTGAATGCTTGGGGCATGTTACATTGAAACCCGAAGCATTCACCATTAATTATATTTTGTCATAATATATTATACTTTTGAAGATAATAAAACATACTCGTCAAAACATCACAAATATCTTTATTACAATAATCTTTGTAATAAGGATATCTAACAAAGAGATCTAATCTAATTCTTGATTAGATATCTTTATTACAATGATTATTGTAATAAAGATGTTTGTGGTTTTGAAGAGTATGTTTATTATCAGGAAGTTTATTATCTTCAACTATATAATATATTTTGACCAAATATAGTTAATGGTGAATGCTTCGGTTCGCAATTTAACAGACCCGAAGCATTCACCATTATGGTATACCTAATATAGCATATATAATTAAAAATTTACCGTAGTACTCAAAACATTGAATGACAGTCAGAAGGACATATTATTTCCTTATTTTATGGCGGACCTATTACTTACTTACTGTGTTGTGCTAAATTCTCATAAAAGATAATAACATTATAATAACCTGATTTAACTTTGAATCAGGTTACTAAAAACGAAATAAAAAAATCTGCAGTATTTGTTTCATGTATTAAAATATTTTGAAATTTATTAATTGGCTACAATTTAGTAACCTGTAGTTTGTTTTTGTTATAGGTAAGTGTATTTGCAGAATAACCATAGATGTCTAGTAGCCACTTGGATTCAATGCAGTAAGTAAAAATTTATTTGTACAATTGTTTTCCAAAAATCGTTTATGAACTTTGACTGCACTTGTAAAATTTTAATATGTCCCTAACAAAGAGGGATAATTCAATGGAAAGTTAACCTTAAATGATTAGCAATAAGGTCGTTATCCTGTTTTATCGCGATGAATATCGCATCCTTTAGGCATAAAAGGGATTTCCAGGGCTCCGTCATCGTTTTAAACACAAGGATAATACGGGCGCGGATCATAATGTATACGGACTTGTTACGATTTATTTAGAGTTACCTTTTATTTCCTAAATATATATGGATCAATTTATTTGTACAAGAGATGCACTTTTAAATTCGTAGTTACTTATATACCTCGGCGAGAAATAAAATTGTAAATATGACGTGATAATTAAACGTGACGTAAATTTTTTTAACATGCAGTTTGATATATTTTTAAATTTGTATACAGCTGATGTCTGAGATTACAGGAAAACTTAAAATCTGTAGCCGAAGGCAAATAAAAAGTCTGCCCAGGCTCAGCGATGACCAGATTATAGTTTTTAATAATAACGTCATTTGCAAAATTGAACCTCAGCTAGAAAAAAATTATACAAAAAATACTGAAGCTATATGGCAGGTTGTGCGAAAGTCTCTAGTTACAACTTAGAGAAGAAACACCTCAAGAAGACCAAAATACTGTAAGACTGCCTACGTTATCAACGGAAACAGTAGATCTCTTTCGGAAGCGAAGAAACCTCAAATCTCGGGGTCCTGACAAGAGTATAGATCTGGAATTGTACCAATCATTAAATTGGGAGACACACGCTGTTCCGCGCAGAGACAAAAATTAATATCTGATGAATGTTTGTTTAGACATTTAGAATTTCTCTGATATCAATAACGCCAAAGACCTATTCAATAAGATACCTTCTAGCAGTCAGGAGTTCAAACGCCGACATTGGGCAATTAAATCCAACAAGATTGTTTGAATACAGAATTAGACCACATTGCATCGTTGTACAAAGATTACTGTGAGAATCTGTAGGCTGATCCGAATTCTATTTGTGGAGACCTGCGGAATTATGAAGCAGAACCGGATATACTGTTAGATGAAGCGAAAGTCGCAATTGTCAAATTAGGAAGAGGTACAGCAGTGGGAATCGACAAAATATCAGCAGAACTCTTGCAGGCTCTTGACGAATGGGGACAAAAACTTTCCACATATTTCACCACAAGATTTTGGAAAACAGGCTTATGGCCAGGAAGTAGGACAACTTAAGTATTTCTTTCGCTATATAAGTCCCAGAAACTGTCTGTAAGAATTATCGTCTGAGAGCCCTGATACACATTCCCGCAAGATTATGTTAAACATTCTTCAAGAAAAACTACAAGCCTCCCTGCTACATCAAATAAGTCCAGAACAAGCCAGATTTGTGAAAGGACGGGGTACTCAAGAGCAAATATTAAATGCGAGGCACGAGACAGCATATAGAAAAGGCCAGAAAATTCTTGGTATCGATATCGGTGGTTTGTAGATTACGGAAAATCGTTTGATAACGTTCGTTGGCCTAGGCTATAGACCACTTTCGCAGAATTTGTAGTACCATCTCACCTTATCACTTTCGTCAAAAGCCTGTATGAGAATTCGCAGGCAGTCATTAAAATCGAAAAAAACATTATCTCAAAAATGTTGCATTATGAAAAGCGTTCGACAAGGCTGTCGTTCGACCTCCACTCGACAACATATATAGCGAAGTAGTGATGCGGCGCACTAGAGAGAACGGAAGATTGGTGGAAACCGCTTTTCAAACCTTCGATTTGCGCATGATACTCTTCTAGTAGCTAATAGTATCTAAGAGCTTTTAGAGTTTCTTTAAAGACTGGAAGACGTAGGCCGAGACTATGGGTTCAAAATAAATGCCAACAAGACAAAAGTCATGATAGTAGACCGAGATAACGAAAATCTAAGACAGCCTACAAAAATAGGGACCTTTGAAGTCATCGAATTTTTTTATATTTGGGTCCTTGCGAATCGGAAATAAGATGACGAATTGAAATAGCCCGCTCGGCGATGATAAAACTAACAAAAATTTGCAAAAGATCGAAATATCACTAGAAAAACGAAGGCAAGCCTTGTATAAACGCTCCAGTTTTTCCCATTTTTTCGTATGCTTCAAGGACCAGGGTAATCCGTTCAAAACAACAGAGAAACATAGATACGTTTGAAATGTGGGTCTGGCGCAGGAGCCTCGAATTCCCTGGAGAGTTAGAAAACAAATGTCTCCATCTTAAATTAGGTCAAGATTGTCATCGATGAGAAATGGATGAATTTTAAAATTCGGACACATCTTTTGACATAACAGCATTGAAAAACTTGTTTTTTATGGAGAATGAACAGAACAAGTTTCATTAAATCAGCGCGCCAAGCGAACGATAGACAAACCTGGAAATCAACTGTTAAACGAATAATACAGAGATCACAAGACTTATTCAACGTCAACATCCACCGTAGTCATCACACGTCGGCCACGACGTTGGACGAAGGAGAAGAAGATATATCATTGAAATTTCTATGCCAACAGTAGCGGAATACATTCAGCATGGTCAAAACGTCATCATAAGAAAGTAGTAACACTTATTATACAGGCCAATGCTAATAAAAATCTAAAATTATGACATATATTTTTACGGAATTTAATCATCGTTGCAGTAACTGGAGATTCTATTATTGTCTAACGGTGCTCTGGGATGAAGGGCATCGGTATCAAAGTATATGAAGAGTACGAAATGAAGTTTCTCTAGTAGAAAATTGCCATGAAGCAGCAATGTTTAATACAGAACGATCATAATAATTCTAAATTTAAAACTTAGTTGTTACATCTACCATTTAAAATGACTTTTTAATTTGCATGAGAAGAAAACATACAATATATACACTAAATTAAATATTTTCCAAATAAAATTTTTATTAAAACAAAATTAAACAGAAATTAAATTCTGTTTTCTACCTCTCTAACAAATGTTATTTTTTAGTAATTTATATACTTTCTCCATTACTTCCAATCCTTTCTCTTCTTCTCTAAAACAAAATTCCCAATCCCTTGTCCAATTTACCTCCAAGGTATCCTCACTCCAATATATCCTCACGTACTCGTTGGCCCAATGCTCCCAATCATCTTTTTAGAAGTCACATATCCTGAATTTTCTCAAATCTTCATCCATCCAATACATATATTCCCTCTCTTCGTTCCCACTTCTAAATCTAACTATCAAACTTTTATATTCTATACATAACACAGACAATAAATATCCAGGCATTTCTTCTTCCACTCTTATATACTCATATCGTTTACAAAATTTACTACCTCCCCTTAAAGATTGCACCAAAGATATATGTGTCAAAGTTAGCACCTCTTTTTGTTTCACATTTAATTCCAACCTTCAGGTTGTTTCCAAAATGTTTGCAAACAACCTGTTTGAATCGTGCATAACAGTTATCTCCGTCTTACTTTCTACTTTCGCGTGATCACCTCTTTAATAAACCGGTACAATTTCATCTCTCTTCCATTCCTCTACTATATTACTTTTACACTTCTACACATTATTCATTCCTTTCGCTAACGCTCTAATTTCTTATTCATTCAAGCGGTTCCATATGTCTACCGGCATTCCATCCTCAATTAGAAGTAAGTGTTAAACTAGAGTGCATAGGTCTAGAGGACATAGACAATCCAAATACATAGGAGCAAGGCAGG
>WYDF02257595.1:0-12410 GCA_009867245.2 Adranes taylori
TTAATTTATATAAATAAAAAAAATTAAATAATTATGCATGTTTTTTTTTATTATCGGCTCCGGGCGAGACCCAGGTCTGAGGTGGCAACCCTAAATTCCACTCCCAAAATCCTCTTCAAATATGTCACTGCCATTCTTTCAATCTCCTCTCTTTCTCTTACCTCCATACTTCTGCTCCACACATTAACATACTTTCCACACACACATTTAGTATCTTTGTCCACATTTTCACGGAATCCCCAAATCTATTCTTCGACAAATAAATTTATATTTTTACATTGTTTTCCTAATTAATTTAAATCAATTTGATAGTAATAAAAATATATTTTAATTTCTGTCTTTAATCACAACAGTTTTTTTTTAATTTTATATAGTACATATAAGATCTGAGATCCCCTGGGACTTAAAATATGCGAAAGTGAGTTCAGCCGACAAATGCACAGTTAATAATTGAGTCAAATGGGTAAGCCAAGCCTCGTAAAATTAAGAGACAAGCTGCATGGGTTAATGCTCTGCTACAACTAACAATTAAGTGCCCGCCATCTCGTGAAAAGGCAACAATTATTTCCCTGTACAGCTGGTAATATGTATTAAAATTAGTTTATTTAAATGAATTTGGTACTCTTAGAAGCAAAAGTTTGACTCAAATCTTTATATACTATTAATAACTAGAAAATAGATGATTCTTGAGGTAAGGGTATGGTAATGTAAATTTGAAATTAATATGATGAATTGTATCTCTGAAAGCGACACCTATCTGATGATACAAAAATTATGTGTTGAGAGGTGCACGCAGCTGCGAATAATTGTTTATAAATAAAACTCTCGCACCCGTTAACATTCGAGATTGTAACACATATAAAATCATTTGTTCTTTTAAAACTCATGGCTTGTTAGTGTAGTGGGCTAAACAACCGCCCGGAAATCGGAAGAGCCGGGTTCGATTCCCGGATGAGCTAAATTTTTTCAGATACAATTGATCATATTAATTTCAAATTTACATACTATTAATAACAAAAGTGTGGTATTTCGGTTATTTAAATTATTCAAAGTTTCCTTTTTAAATGAATCGTTTGATAACGTGAAATATCTGTACTCATTAATTAAATTATTTCTTTTGTTAGAACATATATATTTTTTGTTTTAGTTTCAATATCTCCAGTAATTTAAACTAAACTTTTTAAGAAAGTTTAGTGTAAACCTTCTTAAAAGCAACTAGAAACTTAAACACTAAAACTAACGGTAATAAATAATTCATTTTGTATTCGTAAATCAGAATAATTATTCCGGACTTACTCACTCGTTTCATTTGTGGTCGGCATATTTGTAGAAAATAAATAAACTATTTAATATTAAATGACACTCAACCTAACAAACAAAACACACCAACAGCACTTATTTGCTACTTGGCAACCAGCAAATGTATATAGCGAGTTATCATTATAACACGAGCATTATAACATGGTGCTCGTTTGCTTTGATGGTGTAAAAGACTTACAAACTACGGGAATAGCGAGCACCCGAATGTTTGAGTTAGATCTAGAGCGCTCATAAGGCGGACAACTTATCCACACTACAAGGAGTTTGCCAAATAGTTGCTTGGTATTTGGCAAACACCGCATATCTGGAACCGGCTCCAATTTTGCGTAAATTCTATTGGTCCATTCAAATGTGACAGTTTAGTGGCGGCTAAAACGAGCGATTTTGCGACAAAGGAAAGAAATTGGTTCTAGTTCAATTTTCTGCGACAAATCGCAACAAAAGTACATAAATCTGCCAAGGTAATTGACGTTTACATTTGACAGACGCACCTGTTGCCAAGTTTTGGGTGTATATATTAACGATTAACGTGTTCCTAATTTTTGTTTTTTAAGTTTATTTGCATAAAAATAGTCCTAATTTAATTCTTGTAAGTTTAATTTTTTATAAGTGTTTGTTTAATTTCTATTTCATAGTTGTACAATTTAATTCTATTTGTTAATTTAAGTAAATAAAATTTTTTTAAATTGAGTTTGTATATGGGATTTTGTTTGTAATTTGTCTTTTTTTAATTTAGTGTAAACTTTCTTTGAGATTTTAAATAATGAATAATGTTTGTTGTATAAAATATTATAAATCTTCTTTAAATTGGGGGAAGGGACGAGCAATTCTTTACTACATATTTCGTACACTAACACAACCTCTGAATTACAATCCATGATGCTTCTTTAAATTCGACTTTAATGAAATATCTACACGCAAACTATATATACGTACTAATTTTTGTTATGAATAAAAAAAACTATTATTTGTAAACAAACTAAATATCATAACCTTGAAGACAAACAAATAAATGTGACGAATTGAAGAAATTGCAAGAAGACAAATCTCTCTCAGTTCTGACCACCACCACAGCTGCCTTTCTACAATAATACCAACTAATATCTACACCAATAAATAACATTACAATTTCGTCGCTAGTGTGAGAAGTACATAGCGATTATGCGATAAAAATTTGTCGCGACAGCGCAAAATCGCGACTGTAAAGCTGGGAACTAAGCTTTACAGTTATAATTACTTAAAATATTAGGACTCAATATTTTACGAAGTAGTTTGTAAGAAAATGTTAGACATCTGTGAAAGATGAACCCACTGGTGGTCCGCATTAGAAAATTATACTCCCATATTTTACTTGTCCGCGGTGCGTTTTTGATTGAGAAGCACTTATTTGTTTCCGGACTTACGTTCATAGGAGCTTTCGTCACAGGATCACTCAAATTGACATTTCTCATCAATGGTTGTCATATATGCAGATTTTATTTCATGACTCACCATCTATTGAAATGTAAAGTTTTCTCAAATGTCTTATTAATTTGCTGACTGCAGTGCGTTGCTGTGGCTTTGTTTAATTATCCGTCAGCTGTTGTCAATTTATGAAGATCACTAAAAAATAATATTTTGCTATTCTATTTACAGTTATTTATTGTAAGTAATTTTCTCCTTTACATTGTTTCTTAAATTGTAAAGTGGTGATTATTGTCGAAGATCAGTACCGATAAGTATGAACGTTGATCAAACAGCTGATCATTTATTTAAATCAACAGAATTGAAAATTAAATATTTATTGTAATTAAAAGGACTTATTGCTAATTAATGTATTAGAGCAATTTATATTTTGTATTGTTACACTTTGAAGTGAGACTGTTTGTCAAAAAATGGATTCTCTATTAACTGTAGTATAAAAAGAAAGATGGATAACTACGAATGTGGAGACTGTCTTTTTTATTCTAATTTTGATTCAGCCAACCTAGGCAGAGTTGAGTATATTCCATCAAATGAAATAGGTAAGTTAGTTTACACAGCATATCAATAACACATTAGTGTTAATAACATTATGATATAGCTCCATCAGTATCTGTTTCTGGAAAAGTTGAAGTGCCAGATGCTGAATTTAACATATGGACTAAGCCTGATTGTGCTGGTAGTGAATTTGAGAATGGAAATCGTACTTGGTTTTATTTCGGCATGAAAAGTAAGATTATTAAATAATTTCTGATTGTAAATAATGTTTTAACTTTTTTATAGGTCTTAAGCCATCAATCCTAGTCAAATTAAACGTGATAGATTTGAATAAACAATCAAAAATGTACAGTCAAGGTATGGCTCCTGTCTATAAAGTGGTTCCAGGCAAATCTCATTGGGACAGAGTTCGTGATAGGCTTACATATTCGGTAAATTATTATGTTTTCATTTTGTTAAAATAATAACTAAAGGGAAAAAGGAGAAAAACCGTTTTAGTTTCGAATTGATTAATACGTTGACAACACGTTTATATTTGCTGATGTTTCTAAACATTGATAGAGCATTTGAACAGTAATTACTGACTACTAACTACTGTTTCATAGATAATGAGATTTATCCAAAACGTTAAGTATGATGTAAATGTATTCTTCTTTAGTGGTGCGTGTAACAGCCTTTGCTATGTTTGTTCTCTGTTATCATTGTATCACTATTTAGACTGAATTTGTATGCTATTTTAAAGGAAATGTGCATTAATTTCAAAGTTAAACATTCTTAATGGACGTGACAATACAAATTTATTTCATCAACCCACCCAGGTGGAAGTTGGTATCATTTGCGACTTTCAAAAAGTTTTATTTGGTACAAGGTGCGCTGTAAAATGTTCTTTTGTAATAATTGTAAAATATGCATTTTTTTATTTGCCTATCTATTGCGAAAAACTAAAAATATATGTGTACTATTGAAAACGTGTATATTGATTGATTAGTTATTTAAGACGTCGCCTATTTCCACCAGATGCGAATCAAAGATGCCATATATAGTGCTTCAAAATATTCTCCGTAATGGACGATCCATTTTTGCATACATTGAAATCAATTTTTGTAGCAATTTCTCCATAGCTAATCAGGTATCTACGAAATATCGAGCCAAGCCTGCACCACAAGGCGGCGATGTGCGTTAGCTCGCGACTGTCGTGGTGGAGATCGATCAGGAGTCTAGGGTTTTGTTCTCATATTTCTTCGTACACCTCTCGCAAGCTTATTCTCCACGTAATTGGGTCTTCACGTAATTGGCTGTTCTTCGACTCCATAAAACTACGTTTGCGATATGTCTAGTTTTCAAAAACAGCAGGTTTGAATATGCTTTGAGAAGTGTCAATGACTGCCGGTGGGTTACGTTCATCTTGAAACCCCCAGTACTTTGAATTGCTGCTTACTTTTGGGTTCATATACGTAAATCCAAGACTCGTCACCTTGCGCGATGTTGTAAACGACTTTTGAAGTACCGTGATTATATTTCTCGGGCACCAATCGACAAGAGATTTTGTTTGTTTTTCACGGTTATATGGTTATGCAATATTAAATGTCTACTAGACGTGCTGATGCCTAACAATACCCGAAGTACAAGACAAGACACGTGACGATCTACTTTATCAGTTTGCGGTTCGCATCACTGTTTGCTGGCACCGCAACCGATTTTGGACGCCCTTCTTTAATTTCAACCATCAACGAATTACTATTCCCATTAAATTTCTTGAACCAATGGTATACAATGACCCTTTGGTGGACTTCAAAAGTTGTAGTGATTTCGTCGGCCATATTTTTTAGATTATCCACGTGTAAAATAGATGTTTAAGAGTTAATTTTATTTGTTAATTTTCGAGAAGAAATTTTGAACCCAATGCAAATAAATGCGTCTGTATGTCAAACTTTTCTTGACAACCCTTGTAATTCATTAATATTTTAAATATTTTAATTAAATTAATCCATGTATTTAAATAGATATTTTGTTATATTTTTATAGTGAACAGATGAATCAAAAAATATATTTTAGGTTAATGATAATGTGTTCAAAATAAGCTTCAAATTCAAAATGCCAGAAAATATAAACAGTATCGTTTACTTTGCATTTACTTATCCCTATTCGTATACCGATTTACGAAATTATATGACGTACTTGGATGGGAAATTTGCGAATCCAAGTGAATTATTAACACACGACGATATTCATTATGCGCGCGAAACAGTTTGCTATTCATTGGAAGGTCGAAATGTGGATTTAATAACGATTTCCTCCCATCATGGTATCAGCGGTGAGAGAGAAGTGAGACTGAAGAATTTATTTCCGGACGAAAATATTGCAAGGCCGTTTAGATTTGTAGGAAAAAAGGTTAGAAAAGATATAGATTTAATTAAAATTGCTATATTGGATTAAAATTGAAATGTACAGTATTTATTAAAATTACACCTCAATTGAAACTACATAATTTTTATTAAAAAAACTTATTTTTCTATTATAGTTTTAATTATTTATGACGAAGGGATTTGCGATAAAATATTTAGAACGAAATATTAGTAGCCTAAAAAGTATTTATTTTTAGGTGATTTTCATATCAGCTCGTGTTCATCCGGGTGAAACGCCATCTACATTTGTATTCAACGGTTTTCTCAATCTCCTTTTAACTAGAGATGATCCAGTTGCTGTAATATTGCGCAGATCGTACGTTTTTAAACTAATACCGTTTTTGAATCCGGACGGAGTGTCGAGAGGATTCTATAGGACTGATACGAAAGGAGTAAATTTGAATCGTGTTTATTTGAATCCCACATTTCAAGACCATCCTTCTATTTATGCAGCGAGAGCGCTCATAAGGTATTTTTATAACAGTATATATCTAAAGATTAGCTTAATTATGAACTTAAGTGATATTGAATAACAAAAAAAAATAGTACAGTCCAAGTGAATTAAAATCTGTGTTTTTAGACCCTAACTGCAAAATAGTGGTATACATAAAAACATTTTTGGAAACTATGCCTATTTCTTTATTTAGAGATAAGTCCTATTTAGGTACAGTAATGTGTAAATTTATGGCGTCAGTGTTAGGTTTTGATTGCTGTAAGTTCCTACATATACTCGTTTTGGCAACAATTAGTTTTTGACAGTTTTCAGAAATCATATTATCTGAATAGCAAACCCGAATGATCTATTGTGTTTATTTTTGTAGGGAAATCAGTTTTACATAGTTTAATGTTTCAAATAACCTCGAGAAAATGGACTAGAAGATACTATACACTAGAAGATATTAGAAAATATACTATACAAGTGCACTAATAAAAAGAATATTACTGTGGCTGGCGACTATAACTGTAACACTAGTTCCACAGATAGGGATACCACAGAATTGAACACCCTTTTCAGCTCATTTGGAGTCAACCCCATCATAAAAGAAGCGACCAGATTTATAAATAATCAAGGGAAAACTTTAGACAATTTTTCACCAACGCAGAGCCACAAGAATGTTTAATCAAACTAGATCATTACAGTATATCAGACTATTACCCTATATTTCCTACTATTGCTACTGCATAACAGCCTTTTAGCTTCGGAAGGCAATATAATGAAGAAGGTCACCAAACATTTCAACTTTATCTGAGAAATCACGACTGGAACAACATAAAAAAATCAAGTGAAGCGGACGCCGCGTTTAACATTTTCTATGATAACTTCCTATACTACTTGAATCCTTAACCACCTAGTATAGTTATGTACCTGCCCAGTAATGTCCGAAAGTTGAAATCAAATATTTCATTTAAACAAAAATATTAAAAATTTGTAACAAGTTTATTTTGAATTTCTAGAAATTTTTGATGGACAGATATGACACCTTTTTTCTTTTAGATATCGGTTCTACAAATAAATTTTTGAGTGGGCTGCTATATTTTAGTTGTTGACATGCTGTATTGCTTTAATATGACTTTTTGTTAGTCCTTTTCTTCCTCGTTGCGTATGCGACTGCACTAGTGATTATGCTATTTCACGTAAAATATTTTTCTTTTTGGATTCTTATTTACATTCCATAATGGATTTCGATTTTTCCAAATAATTAGAGATGCTGCGCCTACATTATCAACAATATTTTGAAAATATGCAATGTTTCGTGAAAAAATTTTTCGTTATATTATAAATTTACTTCCGATTTGTGATTTGTTTTTATTTGAACTATCTACTTCTTCGCTGTGGTGCATAGTAGATAAAAAAATAACACCACGATTTTTTTTTTGGAACATAAGATACTAAAGTATAATTTTTAAGAAATCTAAAAATATTAGTTTCCCCATCGCAATTTCAGTTTGGTTGAACTTTTGAGGTACACGTCGTTTGCTCTTCTTTATTGTCCCTACCATAGTAAGGCCATGTTGATATATAGACGTTGGAATTTAAAAACTTGTAAAATATTTGTCGAATGTAGTATTTCTATTTGTTCTAAAGTAAAGTTCACACAATTTATTTACAACTGTGTTTACAACTGTGCAAATTTTCAGTTCTGTTATGTCCCTATTTTCCAAGATATAGTATTCCATACAATGAATATCTAGTTTTACTGTCGCAAATCCACCAGATTTTTATTTCATACTTATCAGGCTTGCTAGGTAAATACTGCTTGAATGACACTGACCTCGAAACTCCTACAAACACTTAAACATGCTATATAAGAATACTACAAACAAAAAAAGAAATCTTGAGAAATGTGACAAATAATAAAACCTAAAAGTCAAAACCATGCCAATCTGTCCTTCAAAATAAACTACAGATCCAGCACGGAATGCTGACGAAATTAATAATTTCTTCATACAACAAATAGAAAACAGTAAGTCAAGAACCGCCACTACACACAAAGACTAACGTTAATATCAATTCTACAAACACTACAACTACAAGAAGTATGTTTACATCACTTACATGTGAGGAGGAAATCATACAAATAGTTGAAAAACGATTTCAAAAAACATCCTGCGGTACTGACCAGGTTCTACGATCAATAATAAAACATCATATCTGAGCCATCTCCCAACCACTGTGCGATCTAATCAACAAATCTTTAGCACAATGATGAAACTAGAAGATATGCATCAACCACGCACATATTTCAGGCGAAAGGAAACTGTACTGGTCGGTGCCCATGAAGATTAATTCAGGAATAATCCAAGAGAGCACACTAAATCCGCTACAATTCGTAATCTTAATTAACACACTGCCAAACAAATTGACAATTGGAAAAATTATGATGTACGGCGACAATATTATGCACATCGTCAGCTCTAATACCAAAGAGAACGCAATAAATACTAAAGAAAGCAGTCTGATCGAAACCGTCAATGGATCCAGAGAAATGGTCTTGGTCTAAATACGGATAAATTAAAGGTGGTGGACTTCTCTCTAAATCCTCATCACAACTTAAAGCCATTAATATGGCACAATTACAGAAGCCAGATAACAACAGATCAGGCGAAAATATTAGGAATCACCAGAAATTTGAAATGGCAGCTACACATGTGTGTAGTAACAAACAAGGTAAGCAAAGCCTGCTTCATGCTAAAATGCCTACAACCAGTGCTAGACTTGAAAATTTTAATAATAACTTACTACTCGTGCTTTCAGTCCATCATGAATTATGGCATAATGTACTGGGGAATATCATCGTCAAGCCATTAGGTACTATTGACTCAAAAGAGAGGATTCGCCTCATGGTCGGAACATCACATAGAGCACCTGCCGAAACCTTTTTCGCAAGCTGAACATAACTACGTACTTTTAGGTACAACTTTACAATGTACTGGTTTGACACCAAGGAAGATTTCATTGAAAATAGGCACATGAGCGCATACGTCACTAGGCATGGCCATGAAATGTACATACCTATGTAAATGTCTCTGCCATGAGCGTTTGAATAGTCCTCACTTCCTCGCCATAAAAATGCATAAGACCATACTAGAGAATGTTAGGCCTGAAGACAGTAGAACGACGTTCAAACATAGCGTGAAGCAGTGGTTGATTGATAAGTGCCCTTACAACGCATCGGAGTTGTACATGAAGAATAATGCATAGAAGTTTTATATCATAGAGCTACTCTACATGGACATGGTTGTTCTGGACACCGTTTATTTTTATTTTTTATTTTACTTTCAATTTTGATTGCAAATTTTAATTGCCCCATTCTTGACTATTCCGCTGTCTATACGTAAATGTAATTTATGTATGAGACTACAATGGAAATAAATTATCATTATTATTAAATATCGAGATTATGTTCAAATGATAGTCTAACAACGACTTATATTATTGGCTGTTAATCATGTTCATAAACCCACCATGTAAGGAAAACACCTCTAGAACATGGAGTTTCATGAAATTTTTACAGTTTACAGAATGACTTGATTTTTCTGACGAATTTTGATCACTGTCTTAGGACTAGAAAGTAAATCTCATCTGCAGGTGGGTTCAATTTTCTATTGTCTTTCTGATGTATTTTTCGGTTCAGAGGAGCATCTGTTTTTTCATACGATTCGTTATAAATGGCTTATTTTGTTGATAGAATCAGTCTTTTACTAGATTCTAACAGCCTTCTGCGAACATTTGAGTCCTGAGTTGTTAACATTTGTCGCAATCTTAGTCTCAGTGTTATCTCGAAGCAGGAGAGTCATTGATATGTTTTTCTTTGGTATTACAAAAAATGTATAGACTGCTTAAATTTGCCATTGGCGAAACCGCTGTAGTTAGCAGATTATTTCCATTCTTTTTTTTTTGCAAGCGACATAATTTTTAGGTATTATCATTACGGCTATGAAAAGCATGAAAACGATGAGACTCTGGAGACGGAAGTGCCAAATACAATAACACACATGACTTTAGAAGAGAACAGTCCTCCTTCGAATGCAATTGCTAGTGGTTCTAAAACTAGAAATCCTACAGCATCCCCATGGTGTATTAAATGTATGAATGAAATTACCAAGTTGGAAGCTACCATGCCTGGAATCTCGAATATAGTACCAACATTTAATAATGTTATAATACCGCATAGAAGTGTTGCATTTTTTACAGATTTATCAGGCTTATCAGGTAATATAATAATATTGACATAAATCGAAATGTTTTAAATCGCACATTTTACAGCACCAATTTCCAGTAATCTCAGACAACACAATACATGTCGTAATTGTGGATGTTCTTATGGAGGCCTACTGGAGGGAACTACAACATCCGCTCCTGACTCTGGACTATTTTTGTATATTGATATGCATGGTCATGCATCGAAAAAGGGCATTTTTATGTACGGAAATCATTTTGACGATATAGGTTCTACAGTTGAATCCATGCTGTTGCCGAAAATTATGAGTCTTAATAATCATAATTTTCATTTTTCCGCTTGTAATTTTACTGAACGAAATATGTATACTAGGTAATTAATTTTTTTTTCTAGATCTACCTTACTTTTTGAATGTAGTAACCAATTTTTAAATAACTTTATAATATTCTTTTTTATTGTTGAAAACATTAATCTTTCTAGAATATAAAGCGGAAATAACATTTGAATAGATTTATAGTTTTTGTTTTAATTTTAAGCAAAATGTTCGTGATTTTCAAAAAATTTTGTGTCCACAGTTTAGCTTCTGTAGAAGACTATTCCATATCTGAAATCACATTTCCATTACTGAAATGTTATAAGTGAACTGTTAAAAATTTTGAAAAAATATGTGTTTAAAATATATAAAACTTATTCACATCAATTATTAAAAATATATTTTATTTGATAATTTCCAAGTTTTATTCATTTAACTCCTTAAAATGGAAGAAAAGATTAATCCTGTTTTTAGGCATATACAAAGTTTTATTGGGTCGATATTAGTATGCGTTGAAAAAGCATCCTCTCTTTTTTGTTTAGAAAAGATTAATGGGCTTTTATTGTAATACAAAACAGTGCATTTACTAATTTTCTAGAAACCATTGCATTACAAAAAAATTAAGTTGACAAAGGAGTTTCTTTTTTTACGATTCTTTTATGATTTATAATCAGTTTAGAAATTAAAATATTCATTTCTTCAAATTTAGAGATAAACGGGATGGTATGAGCAAGGAGGGTAGTGGCAGAGTTGCTGTTTATAAGTTAATTGGTTTGGTGCGCAGTTATACTCTGGAATGCAACTACAATACGGGCAGATTAGTTAATATCCTGCCGTCTACACTTAAAGAAGGCACAAACATGAAACATAATAATTTAATTTTGGTACCGCCTAAATATAATCCACAAATATTTGAAGAAGTAAGTTTTTATTTTTATCTGAATATACCAACTAAATCCTATCAATCCATAAGTTAGCAACAACCAATCAAAATTTGCATTAATTTGCCAATTCAGAGCTACTTACCTCATTTTATTTTTTGTTAAAAATAATAAATGAGTTGTCGATTATACTGATACTGAATTCAAGACATGCTAAGTTAGGATCAAATTCTGTTAAGTGAAAATCGAAAAAATGTGGAATATGTACCTTCCTAAAATTTGTCTTGGAAGTACTATTATTTTTTTATCAAAACATAATAAAAGAAAATGTACTATCGTAAACAATTCCAAGAAGCAATAAGTCGGGTGCAATTTCATTTAATTAATATCTAATTTATCCAAAATATTTGAATAACTCATAAATATATAGTAATTATCATTTTTGGAAAACAATGTTTTAAAAGAGAAATAATTCGGATTTAGCATCAAAAAATACAGAAGACAATGGCATACTTAACTGGTAAAATATAGCAATGTTTGGATGAATCAAAACCATCGTTAGCCATATTTTTGGACTTGGCATAGGCCTTTGACAGTAGACCAGAAAAACCTCTTTGAAAAATTATATAATATGGGAATCAGAGGCCTACCCTATATTACCACTATATTTTGAACTCAAAATCGAAGCAGGTATAATGTATTGCTGATGACACAGTTTTGTTTGTACTTGGTAGCAACTGGCAAAGAGTTTAACTCAAGGCACAACATTGCAACTCTTCAATAAAATCTTGGTTAGACAAATATTCTCTATCATTGAACGTCGTTAAAAGTAAATTTATCATGTTTTCAT
>WYDF02257606.1:0-19697 GCA_009867245.2 Adranes taylori
ACGTTTTAAGGAGGGGGGGGGGGGGGGGAGGGGCTTTTCTCCCTAATCTGACGGGGGAGAGATTATCCTTTTAATGAGATTCACCCCCACCCTACGGGATCTTCTTGTATGATAACTACAAAATACGATTCGCTTTAAGACCTAAGTGAGTTTACCTACTACTGAATGAAATTATAATCGATAGATTCCCATTACCTTTTAAACTTTAACACTAGACTTTGCCATTGGTAGGGTTAGATGTACTTTTCTGATTTAATTCTACCAAATTAACTAAACCTGTGCAACCCCATCACCGATAAATTATTTTTCTTCGTCAAGCCTGTTTGAATAAAAGAGTTGCATAATGTTAAGAAAATTTATTGAGAATAATAAGATATGCGTATATGCACATACAATTATGATACGTGCATAGAATACCAAATTATTAAAAACATTATTCTACTTACAGTTTCTGTCGATCCTACCATCACAAACTATATTTATAATTACGCACAGTGACCTTAATAATTCATTTATTAAGGTCACAATTTAATTTATTTTAATTAATCTAGATAAATAAACTTGTTCCTAATCAATTTTAATTTACTTGATTCAAAAAATTCACACTTCAAAGAATTATTTAATTATTACCGAATACTATACATTACTATGCCTCATATCTAACTCCGATACTTATTTAATACTTTACCTTATTCATGATTTATTTTGAAATAACTTCTAATTTAGCTTAATTTAATTCATGGTTTTATTTTTGAAACGCTGAGTGACAAGGATTGCTTCTGCAACTTAAAATTCTGATTACCGACTATTCTTCTTTGTTGAAGCTGTGTAGATTTTATTTATTTCTTTCCTAGCTAACTTCCTATCAAGATTACGATCGATATACCTATTAACCCTAACCCTAATCTACTAATTACTTTCGGCCGTAATAGATTCATATCTAATCCGATCTGCTTTCTTTACTCAAACTTAAACAGTGTCATATGGTACGCTTTTACTATTAAAGATGTACTACGCATTAGATCTATTCTCGCTGATAACAGTACGCTGTGCTATACATTTCTTATCGCCAAACAGGGACGATCTCATCTTCCACTTATATTTGACAATTTACGTCATCGAACTTTATCCGACGGAAGAAATAGCACTGCTCTTCGATTCACGTGGAAAATTATAACTCAATCGGCATGTAAGTAAGATGTTTGAATGTTTTTAAATTATACTTTATTTCATGAATAGAAAGCTCTTAAGTTTTGACTAACATTTGCACTTTTTGCAACTAGTTATTCTAGTACACAACATGCTCAAACCAGTAACCATTCCAAAGAATCTAGCCATCCTGAATTATTTAAAGAAGTATCAAGCGCACAAAACTATCCACCATAGATCTAAATTAGAACGAGGACTAATTGCCTCGTTACAGTACATTACTTCTGGTGCGATGAGAAGAACTGACAAGTTCTTCTGGGCTACGGATTAAATTACGTTGCATTGGGAGAAATTATTTTACAATACTAATAGTAATTGAATCTTCATATAATAACTAAAGAATATTTGACTCAAAGTATGATGAGTTAACCAAAAATTCTTATTTTGAAATATTGTTTTGGCTCAAGTTGTAGTGTGCTGTAGTCATTTGTTTATGTAGTAAATATCAGATTTAATTCTCACTGAAAAGTGTAAGTCATTATTACGTCATCATAATTTTACAAATTTGAGACATGGATGCGTTTATCAGCATGAAATTTGAGTGAGTTCTGCGGCTCAAAAAAGATATTTGGAATTATATCCTAACAGACGAAACGTTATTACAGGATCTTTAGGAAAATTTGATTAGCTAAAACCTCTCAATTCCACCCAAAACGAGATGTCAGCCGTCCAAAATAATTACAATGGATCAGGAGGATGATATGTTATTAAGAATTGCTGGTAATGCCCAGTTAAATACCAGACGCTTATCAGCAATAACTAGAACAAGCCAAACTTCAGTTTTCAGAACAGTAAAAAAACGGAATACCTAAATAGGTCACTGAAAGGTCACATTTCCCTTAGTAGTTCAAAATTATTGAATTAATGTGTGATAGGACAAGGAAATGAATTTCCGTGGTCTACTTAAGTCCCAATTGCAACCCCTAGATTTTCATTTATGTGGACATATCTATATTCGGGAGATTTAAATCCAACAATAATTATGGCAACAGATACAAAATACTGGGATTTTTATTCGAAATACACCAAATATATTTTTCAGGATAAGAACACATTTTACCAAAAGAATTCAAAAATGTAATATCGTCAGTACAGGCGAGTTCGAAAATTTATGAAAATAATATTTTAGGGTACGAGGACAAAATATACTTCTTCCAGCACTTTTTTCAGCTCTTCAATGTCTTAAATTCAATTTTTAATTTGGCGTTCAATTGCTTTATCGATTCTGCCTTGATCTCGGGAATATCGCAGGTTGTAGAAGTCCAACGTTGTCCTTTCATAGGCAAAACATCGCCCTTTCATAGTCTTTTTTAGACTTGGGAATAGAAAAAAATGCTTGGATTCCATGCCGGATGAATATGGAGGATATGGAATCACAACGTTGTTGGCTTTTTGCCAAAAATTCACGAAGAAGTAATGATTCTGCGATGGTGCAATTGCTAGGAGTTGTCTCGCGCACAACTTAAATGTTCCTTTGTTTAATCATAACCCAATAAATTTCAAGCGTATAAGGTTCTGGCCGGTACGGAAGATTTATTGATTTTATTGCCAGCTCAATGGTGTTCTCGTGATACCACTGCAAGGCATAATATCAGGTGGAAAATTCTGACCATAGCATAGCATTTTTGTTGTGGCCGCCAATCAAAGAGAGAATCCGCTAGTACGAAAATGCAAGTGCCTTCTGGTAATTTGTTCCGTTCAGAATGCGATTCGGAATAATCTAAGCAAATATTGTTCAAATACCATATCAAATACTATTTCGTAAATTTGAATTTCATTTTCTTTTCAAATTTATCTGGTACATTTAATTTCTGGTACAAAAGAAATTTGTTTATTGCCCGTACGATCTGGTGACAAGAACTCCTTCTACACTATGGCATGATATCGAAAAAAAAAACAATAAGTAAAATCGTCACACTCAAGGGAACTTGGCAAGTTTTTTTTGATCTTAGCTTTCAAAGAAGCTTCCATTGGGCAACGTCATAACCATACACCCCTATTTTGTCACCAGTTATTATTTGTTTGAGAAATTCTGGATTGCCGTTGATTTCATTAAGGAGCTTGTAAGCAGCGTTAATTCTACACTGCTTTTGATCGAAATTCAACAATTTGGGAACAAATTTTGCTGCTATTCGTGTCGTACCCAAGCCATCCACAATAATAGATTGAAATGAGCCAAAGGAAATGCCAACATCTTCAACAATTTCTTCGATAGAAAATCGATGATACCTTATAATACTGAGTGAAATGCCGGCATGTATCCTGAACCAGTTGCTGTTTTAAGATATTTATTGTAGTAATAGATACCATGTATCTATTTAATTAATATCTGTCGTATTTCAATCTTTATTTTATTATGGATCAATCAACATCAACCAGATTTCCTTATTTGTTACAAATTACTGCTATCAGTTTAAGAAAGGTAATGTAACATTTGATTTCATTATAATTAAAAACCCTGAGCAGAAATAATAACATTTAAAAATATTATCCTTCTTTAGAATTTTCCCAACTTCCACGTCCTGCTTTTCGTCAACAAAAAAAATTGTTATTGTATTATGTATTTTTCGTTCCACGCAAATTGCATTATAATCCAGCGCATGCAACCTGTTCGTGATTGTAATTCTGTTCAGAGATTTTCATTGTATGACCAACATTGCAGATTGTGTTTGTAGAATCATATCAAAGGAAACGTACACCACGCACCCTTGAACGCTGAATTTTTTAAAAACACGTTAGCATCTAGCGGAAAAAATTGGGGAATGTTCTGTAGCAGTTTTGCATTCAGACAACATTTTTTTGCTTGTATTCTTTTACAACATCCTATGCTTATGCTGTTTCTACTTGGTGATTGAATGACAAATTATTTAGGATATGTTTGTAAACACACATACATATTCTACACTTGTCACTTATCGATTGTAAAACTCTTATTAAAATGTCAAAAATCATTTTACGTCCCGAATATAATATAAGTAACTATCAAACTTCTCTAGCCCAATGAGATAAAGTTTTAAGACAACATTTATATAAATAATAAACCAATAAGGATGCGAAATTAAACAACGATTAACTAAAAAATAGGGCTCATCCAAATTGTAAGTTACTTAAATAAATTTAAGAACAAACAGAAATTTTTGATTGTAACACATTTCGAAAGCAATCAATGTTTGTTTCGTTCGTGTCTCAGACTGCAAGAAAATGAAAAATAGTGTATAATTATTCAAGTAGGATTAACATACACACAATTAATTCGATAAATTAATTAAGTAATCCTGATATAATATAAATTGACTACTCAAATTTAGATATATATATATATATATATATATATATAAATAATACATAAATATAATTACACATTTATAAATATAAATATAAATGGCGTGAATGCATCAACCAAATGCCGATGAATACGGAAATAACGTACCAACGTGCCGATTTGGGTGCGTGAAAAATGTCAAAGCGTACCGACGTATATGATGTTTGGCCGCTGCTATACGGAAATACCAGCGAGATGTAGGCATCCTTTGTCATCATATGAGTTTGATAAATTTCATGGAAGTTATTTGAAAAACTAAAAAGTTTCAAAAAATAAATAAATAAATAAATAAAAATATTAAACTTATGTATAAAAATGAACTTCCCTATGTTTGTGTTCGCAAAACTCGAAAACTACTCGACCGATTGACTTGAAATTTGGACACTACGTTGCATTTGCTTCAAATAAGAAGAATATAGAATAAAATTACGGGAAAACAGGAAAGCGGGAATACGGGAACGGGAAACACATTCTTGAAATTTTGACACAACGTTGCATTCGAATAAGTGCGTATTTTTATATATTTAATGCATGAACACGGGAATAAGGAAAATATTCTCGAAATTTTCTCGCCAATTTGATCTTGCTACATATCAAAATGCCATTTTGGAAATAGTTAACTCACTTAATTATCGAGAAGTACTTCTCGGGGCTACCTCAATATTTTTTAAATCAAAATTCTGGTGTCTAGCGTTTACCATATTCCCCATTCCATTCTATTTTGTTTTTACGTTTTCCATGCTTTTTATTATTTTTTTCAATTTAAAATGTTTGAATTAAACAACTTACATGAGTGCTCAGATAGCCGTTTTAAAGTGAAAATGATGGACTCACTCTTTTTTATTTGTACGGCTAAGAGAGGTAACATATGTGGGTGATGAGAAATAGGGTTCACTCTAGTACGGTGTGCTGCGATATCTATTGCTGACCTCGTTTCCTCTTTGTTTGATGACTGCGTATAGTCCTCGTGAATAGAAGCGATTCATTGAATATTTGCTATAGCAACTCTGTAGTTTATTTATTTAAAGAAAAACAATCCAAGAACGTACATATACTCAGTCTAATTTACACATTCTTGTAGTGCTTACAGCTATTCTATTATTTAAACTAGTGGAAATATCCCGTTGTACTGGCGGCTCCGAAATTTCATCCGCTCTGCTCTAGGGATTGTGTGTAGAGAATCTACTTTGTGTGTAGAGAATCTACCTACGTATACACAGAGTCGCTCGCTTGCATAGTGCAGTGCTAGCCAACTATTGATGGCAACAGTTATGTAGAAAAAGTTGTATTGGTGGCCGATGGTGAGGAATAAAAGCCCTCTGAATACGCTCCTCACATATAATACAAGTTTTTATATCTGAAAAAAGATTAATTCCTTCTAAATAATGAATCTCCTCATATCTCAGGAAGAACTCCTCTTCTGAAATAAACAAGTAAAATTCGTCATTTGAAAAACAAAGAGGAACTGGGCTTTTGAAAGAAAAAAAGAGGAAACCCTCTTAAATAATAATTCACTTCGAATCTGAAAATAGAGTAACTCCTTCATTTCACGACAATAAGGCATGAAATGAAGTACCTGATAAATGAGGAATCCATCGCACTCAGATACTCAATTCTTACTAAACCAAAAATTACTATTTTGACATTTTCTTCAAACATTCAGGACAAAAAAGTCAATTGGAATTATTTCGACTTCTCGATTTCGATTTTACCATGCCTCAAAGTTAATTAAATTAGAACTGTATGTTAGTCATTTTGTAATGAATTTTGTTTTCGATTGAAATAAATCTTTTCGGCTTTAAACTTTTGAATAGTGTTTAGCACATAGTTAATACCCCTATACACAAATCGATTAAAAGTTCCGTGGATTAATCAATTCAATAGTCAGTCACGCCGCCACATTCTAAAATTATAATAAAATTTTAATAAAAACAATTGAGACCAGAAAAAAACACGATTACCTTACGAACGCAGCATTCAAATTACAGACCGCCTAAGAACAATTCATTGTTATCCTCTCTATTGATATTGAGTGGTGTGTCGCCATAATTGCCGTGTCGTGGGCGAATTTTACCAGCTTGACGTTTGGTTTCTTTACTTGTTATGGCATATCGTGGACATATATGTTGAAAAGGATCGACAATAACGGCGATTGTTGTGGTAGTCCTTCCTTTGGTTCTTGGCTAGATGATATATTCCCATTGATGCTCAACGCAAAGTTTCTGTTTTCTAGAAGGAATTTTACTATTTTGATTATCTTCACTGGAATCTTCACAAATAATATCTTGTGGAGCAGTCCGTCTTTCCGCACTTTGTCAAAAGCCACCTCGACATCTAGAAATGTGGCAATTAATGTCCTTCCATTTCTTTTTGGCGAGTTTACAATTTCTGCTATATTCGCTGCTTGCTTGACTGGAGCTAATAATCTTACATTCCTCTTTGTTCGTTTGGATTGTCTCTGTTAATAGTACTTCTGCTACCTTGGACATACCGTTGATTAAACTGATTGGCCTTTTATTTTTTATCTATATGGGATCATTGTCGTTTTTGGGAATCATAATAGTATGTGCAGTTTTGCAGACAATTGGAAAATAGCCCAGTTCCATGATACCATTTATTATTTTCTGTATTTGAGTTATGGGTATATCTGGTAAATTTTTCAATGCTGTATTGGGTAGCCATCCGGTTCTGCACCTTTATTACTTTTAAGTATTTAGATAATGGATTTTATTTGCAAAATTAATTTTCCACTATTCGTTTTGATAGAAGTGTTTTCTACAAAACATATATTTATGGTTTTCTGCAATTTCCGTAGCTTTAAATTTGCCTTTTCGGCTTCCTCAATTCTTTATTGCCATATCTCTATTTTTTGAGCTTTGAGAAGTTCATTGATTTCTTTCAGCAGTTCTTTAAGATACTTAGTTACCGTGACAAATTTCTTGTGTACTAGAATTTTAAACCAGCGTGTGATCTTGCCACCTTCTAAACACCACTGTACAACCATATATAATTTCCCCTCATCGTTGACCCCTTTCGTTTACGCTTAGTTTCACTTAAGGCACATACGCTGATGTACATTTCCATTTCCATTTCCATGATTATTTCTATTTTTTTTGTTCCAAAAGCTAATATTCCAAGTTCTATTTCTTAAAACGTTACTGTTTCTCTTTGTCCTAATACCTGCAGTGGTCGTTTCCAATGAATCCGTCAGAGCCCATTTCTGTTACGAGCAAATAAATATATCGCCTCTAATAGAATGCTAACCATGTTTAGGAAGCATTTTTATCGACTTGCTTTGCTCTAGATCCATCGTGTTCTGCAGAAACAGGGGCACCTCGTGTAGGACCTCGTGTTTCTTCACTACGCACAACGATCTAAGTAATTTAAAGCGCCTTTAAGCATAGGACCTTAACGTGTAGGAAGAAACAAACTACCTTTAAAGCGTCTATACTATTTTTCTAGGGATTTTGACACCCTGGACTTTATTGCAAATCATTGCAGTAAGTAATAAAATAAACATCAACAATGCCAGCCGTATACTATCAGCTGAGGGTCTAATCGATAACA
Organism: Adranes taylori; assembly: GCA_009867245.2. Taxonomy (NCBI): domain Eukaryota; kingdom Metazoa; phylum Arthropoda; class Insecta; order Coleoptera; family Staphylinidae; genus Adranes; species Adranes taylori. The sequence goes on from WYDF02257606.1 coordinate 8,099, forward strand.
TCAAGGTTAGTGATGACATTAGACAGAGAAACTCTCTTACTCCCTTTCTGTTATAATGAACCGGATGATTCGTATAATGATAATAAGGATAATCATTATTTTTGCAGCTAGAAATTTGTACAGAGATTTTATTACAGCGTGCATATAACTCATTCACTATATAACAAGCTCTTCACTAATTGGCGCAATTTCTAAACGATTTCGAACCAGCCCAAAATACATTGCACAACCCAAGAAAATTTGTTTTACTACGCACTGCTCATTGCAGATTGTATTCCATTATTAATAGCATAAAAACTAAACACGCAATTAAAAATGTTTTTAATGCCCTTTTATTAAATAGCTATTTGTTATTAATAAAATAGATTAAAGAATGTCATATTTCTAGTGAGTTGTTTTTCAATGTTTGACAGATAAATTGACGTGATATTAGTCATGTTCTTTTATCGGTGCATCAAGGCCTAGCTTCGTTTATTATCGAAAGTGTTTAAGTGTGTGTCGCATCAGAAAATAGCAGAAATTCTGAAAGCATCAGATATCGAAGCTGACGAGCTGCGCATTATTACCGACCTCTACTGGACAACATCCTGGTAATAGCCCACAACCTTACGGATATACAGATTGTTATGATGCTATCGAGGCACACAGCCGTTTTGGCTTCTTCAAGAAACCAAACGTCAAGAAAACAAAGCTCGTGGTTTTCTGCAAGCAACCAATTTTATAAATAAATTATAGACCCGTCAAACCAGTACATACATTTCGATACGCGGAAACTGTTGTGAATAAACCTGAAGCTGAAGTGTTACAGAACTTTCACCAGCGTAGAAAACCTTTTCATCGCACCCGAACTCCGTTTTCAACTCCGTGTGCTTTTATTTCGCTGTTACATTTTGTCCTACGACTCTATGGATGCGAAAGTTGGACATTCAACCAGGAGATAGAAAATCGTATAGACGCTTCCGAAATACACCTATACCAAAAGAAATAACGAATCTCATTGATTGAGCACATAATATACTATAATACATCGAGCACATCACGCGTAGTGAAACGTATGAGATCCTCTAATCAATTATCGAAGGGAAAATTCGGGGCAAAAGAGTATTAGGATGACGCCAGGATCTGTGGAGATGCTCGGACGAACATCGACAGAGATCTTCTGTTCATCTTCTGTTCCTCGAGCCAAAATAGCTAATTAGGTCACCAAACAAGCCTGCTAAAATAACAATCCCTCAATAACAAGCCCAGAAGAATAACAAGCCCTGCTGCATGAAGCTCTGTATTACGCCATCTTGTAAAACAATCATTCGTAGCATTTGTTGTGCATAAACGCCAATGTTGCGCCAAAATTTTTGAAAGTAGCTAGCAGTAATGAGCTAATTGTCTTAAAAGGAGAGAAAGGATATTGACAACCACTTGTGGCTTTGTGATTGGCCAGGACCTCCAAACCCCTGATCTGCACCACCAAAAGTGCTTAATTGGTGCGCACTTGCAACAGAAGTGCACGATGACCTTGTTAAAAACGGGAGCTTCATACACCGAACTGGACAGTGCTTCCCAAGAACAATAAAGCAACACGACTATTAGTAACACTTCATACCACGGACCATGCCATGGTTATCTATTGAGCTATCTAATAACATTTATAAAGCTACCCCTACACAAATACACAAAGCTAATATTGTTCAGGCCAAAAAGATATTTACTTCTTAGATTCTAATGTAAATAGCTCTACACATTTTAAATGTATAATATTAGTGAAACTCGATTTATTGGACATGTGCAACATAAACTCGCACCTATTATGGTCTGCAGGGGAAATAAAACTTTTCCGCATAATGGAAGAACTGGCGGTCAAGAGAAAACCGAGGTAATTTCTCGAGAAACTCAGTTTTTGCGTTCATGCATTAGAAAACATCATTGAAAAAATATTTACATTAATGGACGTTTAATCAGTAAGAGTGAAACACAACCATTCATTTTAAGCAAGGCACACTCGTCAGGGGCATCATGATCGACAATAATATATAAGTAAAAAAAACCTTAGGGAATGCTCAATAGTATGCGATTCCTTTTCTGTTAATAATTATGTCTGGGATACAAATGGAAGTAAATATTATTTTATCTATGTATCTAGAAGGAACTAAAAACACCGTAGCTTCAATTAATTTAATTCTTATTACATAATTTGATTTTCAGTGTCACTAATTTTCATTTCAAAATCGCTAAACTTTTGTGTAGATGTTGATTACTAGTTTTGATATTTACTTGTGTAATAATAAAATTCATCGTTGGCGGAATTATCTTTACGATTTTTAACCTCGCCTTATACCCTAGACTTATTAACCCCCTTTAATTATGAATATATATGTAATAAATTATTCTATTGTAAATCAATAATTTTTGTAGAATAATATATTGTTAAAATTTTGATGTGTTTTATTTAAATTCATGGCGCGCATTTGCTTTATTAAAGTTAAACTTTAGCTTTAATCAGGCAAGAGCTCTAATAATTTTTGTATAATTATACAGTATAGTTATGTATGAATGTTCTTTAACCCCCAAAGAAAAAAAATGATAAGTTCGAGCCACGTAATAACTTAAATTTTGCTCTCTGATTCCGGTTGGATTGGATGGATTTTAACTGGAAGTAAAATTTATTTATCCAGTTACGGTGCACACAAGCCCATGTCACAATTTTAAACGTGACAGTATTAATCTTAAGCTGGTGGTTGTGTAGCAGCACTGGCCTGTATAATGTGCTGGGGGTGGTTTTGATTTCCATCAATATTTCGCGAATTAGTGAAATTGGTTATTTAATGTCTCAATACAACTACTAGTTCATGCAAAATTAAACACTGTGCTGGATTTTAATAACGCTAGTGTACTATTCTAATTTGAACTAACAATAATTTACAGGATAAAAATATAATATAATTTAATTGATTGATGAATTGTCTTTGGTAAATAATATCTAAATTTCAAAGTCGGCGAAAGTCCGGGCACTAAGTTTCGTCTGTTGTTGACTAAAGCTGGAGCGACAGGTTATAATTGCGAGCTAATTACCCTTTCGCGATTGTAATTTAATATGAGCAATAAACAAACGGGGTCAGTTATAAACTTTATCAAATGGCCAACATTAAATTCCTTTAAGAGCGAAAACCAGATAATATCTTGCACGAGGTTACAATGAGAGTGATTCCTGCTGGTTTTATATACTTCTGGCACTAAGTCTAATTAGCTGCACAGCTAATTAGCTGCACAGCAACCGGGCGGATAGATGTTTTACGGCCCATTCTTTAACTAACGGTATTTTGCGTTTCCTTTCTTAGAGCACGTTTGAATGATCGCACTAATAAACGAATCTTTCGTGTGAAAAATTTTATCATAGCCAAGTGCTTATTTGAAAATCGATACTGACTATTTTAAAATGCGGGTTATTTTTCAAATATAATAACTTAAAACTTATAGCTCAATTATTATGTCCAGTCGGTCCTCAACAATGTGTGGAATTGGAGAATACCGAATGGTACGTCATTCGCTCCGGCAATCGTCATGTTCAATGCATACGTAGTAGGATTCGCGTTCCTTTGACTCGTGCTAATTTACCGACAAGCGAAGAGCACATTAGGAATAACGAACGTTCATCGACGTTCGCCATCCACACGCTAGGCCAATGAGCCCGCTAGGTGAATGCGAAAGTTCGTTAAATATGTGCCCACATTGTCTGGGACCGGCTTTAATTGGCCATAACCAATGGTGATTTGCTAAAATACGAAGTACCGGAACGGAATATTTTCAATATAGTCTTCCATTCCGGAACGGAAGATTGGATACAATTTTCAGTACCGGAATGAAATTTTAAAAAAATCTGTATATATTTTTTAAATCTGGGACCGCATTTAGGTAAATAAAAATGTATTTGGATAAATGTAGAGCTCTAGTGTAACAATAAGTAAAAACATATACAGAAACGCTAAAAAAGTACAGAAACGCGTTCCGCCTCTTAGAAAAGTGCCGAAACGTCGTTCCGGTCCCACTGCATCCCTGGCCATTATCCTACAGTCAACTTTTTTCAGTATGAAGATGAAGTGCCGAAACTATCCACTAATATTTCGTTTCAATTTATGTATCTACTAACTGGATACCGTAATTTAAAGAGAGCACTCTGTTTAACTTGTGCACGATCTTTATTAAATGATGGCTAATGATGTATATACCTAAATTTTGCAACCAACGGCATATTAATACGATAAGTTGGTTATAAATTTTTTAATCTGGAATTGAATTAACTAGTTTTGCCTTGTTTCGTACAAGTGATTAATCGTTCTTTTTTCTTCATTTTATCTTGGATATTAAGTGTAATCTCCTTACTATGATGAGAAAGAATAACTATATAATTTATCATTTTGTTGCAGTTACAGACTCATTGTCTGTTATGTGTCTTTGGCTATATCATTCGCTATGCGTCTTTGCGTTTTATTATAGTTGGAGAAGTGCTTCACTCCTCCGCACTTTAATAAACATAGCAAACAAAAGCATCGCCATTCAATGAACGAGAGAAAACCCTCTTGAGATTCTCTTCGCGTCGCATAGATAGAAATCGTCTGTCTGTTTGTGGATCCGTTGTTCCATTTCGCTGTGAGACAGCTACACGCGCGTTTCTAATCACGGCGCACGCGTTTATTATTATCAACAATATCGCGTATCTACGCGTATCACAATCGGGCTTGTGGCAGCAACTCCTCGAATGTATATAAGCAAAGAGAAAACCGCTCTTTTCTCGGCTGTGCCGCTTTGTAGGGAAATATCTATATCTATCTCCTGTATCTAGCTTGTAAGCGCTCAATGTTTGTGTCACGTGCTAGCGCCTACAAGTACAACGTATAGAATTTTTCATTATATGTGTTTCATGTTATTTTACTAAGAAATTTTTGCTTCCTGTGCGGTAAATAGTGTTTTCATCCATTATATGTGTTCGCATATAGTATACGTAATTAAAGCTTGAGTTTGATGTATAAACAAAATTTACCAATCATACTTTTGTTAAAAGCTCTTAATACCACTGACCACAGGGGTATGTATCACATATTGAAGGCTCTTTTGATTTAGGAGTTTTGTGTTTGGTTCTAACTTGTTATTCATGAGTCAAATGCCATAAGGTACTGTGAGGCTCGGTCTTTAGAAGCCACTAACCAATAAACTCTATCACCAATAGCGTTACCAACCCCTCTGCCAACGCGTTACCATTATTTAGGAGATGTGGGACTGTCGGACTTGGCTCATGGCACCCACTATCTATTAGATATTGTCATCAATAGGTTACAAATGAGTCTTGACACTGCGTTAGCATTACTTCTGTGGATCCAGAGAGGTACTAGGGCCTATATGTTTGCTCTTTGGCAACCCCGTCTACATTACTGGCTTAGTGGCAGCTTCTCTTCATTCTTTATCAACGCGATTGCAAAGTCACTTATAGCAGATCAATTTTCCCATTTGCTCAGTAAATGTTGATACTGTGATATCTTTTTTCTAATTCTTTCTTGAGTGCAGCTCTTTCGTTTGCCTATACGGTGCAGTAAAAAATTGTTTGTCCCGATTTGTAATTGGCTTCGTTGTTGCTCTGTAGACATTTTCCCGTATCTCTTTTCCCTGTTCTTTGTAGATACTTTTCCCTGTACTTTTCCTCTGTTCTCTCATTCATACTGCCATTCATACTCCATTCATGCCATTTCTACCATTCACAATTCCATTCTTTATCAACTTTTCTGTTGTATCCTTCGTAGGATTACGTATGGTTATTTAATGCCTTTGGTTTAAACAGTTAGGCCTGTTATATAGTAGTCAAATGGATATGTGCTGCATTTCCTATTACATGTAAAGTTGCGTAGACACTGTTCTATAAGCAGATTAGTCTCAGTAAACTTAGTCTCTTTGCTTCTTGCATGCGCATCTTAGTGTCTTTATATCTTGAGGTTTTTGTCCAAATTGATGCAGCATATAAAATCACTGATCTTGCGATTGAACCTAGCAGCTTCCTTTTTTGCTGTTTGGGCTTATTCTAAACATCAGTTTTGCAAGACTATTCAATTTGCCCATTACTTTTTCTAGCGCTTCTTTTATGTGGCTTTTCAAGTTAACGTCTTTATCAATTAATACTCCTACATATTGTCTGTGGAATTCTATCAAATTATTTCTAATTTTATGGCATCTACAGCTGTCGCCTTTTCCGTAAGAAGGATGCCTTCGATTGTTTTTGGAGCTATTTAATTGCATATCGGTCAGCTATTTATCCATTCCTTGTAGTGTTTTATTTAGTAATGTGCCTAATTCTTCCGTGGTTCATGCCGCTCTAGCACCGCAATGTCGTTAGCGGAAAACCAATAATCTATGTGCCTTTTGAATCTTATCAAATTGTTTTAGATTATATTCCATAGGCTGCTCGATATTATTCATCGTTGTGGAGTACTGCTTGTGAGTTTCATTATATTTTTGTTTGGCTCTGATTTTACAATTAAGTATCGATCCTAGGAGTAATTTTTCATTATTTTTACTTGATAATGACGTATTTTTTAACCTCTAAAGCACAAATCATTCTGATCCATGGGGCGCTATTAATAGCGTTTCTCACATCTACTGTGACCATGGCACATGTCTTTCTCATCAATCTTGTGCTTTTATTTGCGGATTCTGTTATTTCCTTGATTTTTGCTATAGCTCCCACGGAAGATTTTTCTTTGTGAAATTCGGATTGAATTATTTCTAAACCTCCTCTGATGTTCTAGTTTTCAGTTATCCTTCTCAAAAATAATTTCTTACATAGCTTGCTGATTGTGTTCAATAGACATATCGGCCTGAAAACACTTGTATCGGAAACCAATTTCTTTCAAGACTGACCTGTTTTTCCAGTTTTTTGAAACCTTTCCAGGATTTTATTCATTATTTTTAATATGACTTCTGGACGCTTATTACCCCTTTAAATAGTTTGTCCGGGGGCTTTGTTGACCTTTTTGGCCGATTCTTCTAATTCTTCCCTGCTAAAAAGCATAATCAGTTCAGTTCTATATGTCTTATGCAACGACTGTGGTTCAGGTGTTGTAACCGTTCAAAGTGCTTAAAAATAATCCATTATAAAATGCAATATACACGGTTTTGATTACCCATCAAAAACGCATTATACCATCACAGTATAAAGATTTGTTATGAAATTTAAACTTTAATAAATTATGATTTTCCATGTTGATTTCAAATTAATTGAAACTATAACTATCAAATTAATTGAAATTGATTTGATGGCCTTTACATATATTTTAAGAAGAAATAAAATATAAATAAAAGTCGCCACCAAATAGCATCTGATATTCAGCACATTCATGATGCTGCACATTCTTCTTCAGATGGAAATCCGTTTTTTATTTTTGTAAAGCTAATGTAATATCTTTAGGTGCATATATAATGCCAGTATTACTCATCTTTTACGAGCGCCAACGATTACTCCTTTTTGTCCTTCATACTACGTATTATCGATGAACGAGGATATTCACCTTTCTGTCCTTCTCTTGGGCGGTCGTCCAGTTGGTCTTCTTCCGATGGGTCTACTGCTTTTACAAATGTGAGCGCCTCTTCCCTCTTCCATCCTATTAACATGGCTATTCCTCTTTAACTACGTCTTGCACTTTGCATTTTTGTCTTATGGACTCGTTGGTTTGCTTGTCACGTAGTGTGATACCAGATTATTTTCTTAATATTTTCTTCTCAATGGGCGTGTTTGTCAACTCAGTTTGACAAACACGGCTCTGTCAACTTAGTCAACTTAGTTTGTGCTCAACTTAGTTTGGGCTCTGGTTCAATGGCTGATGTTAGTACAATAAAAACTTCTTATTACCGGGGAAACTTCTTATTAGCGGGGATTTTTTCTTGTTTTGCCGCTTTTCATAGCTCTTTTAATAGCCTTCTCAATACAAGATTGCCCGTAGACGGATCAATTTTTATGTAGAAATCACAAAGCTCATTTGACATCCGTAAACCTTCACTCAGGATTTTATATCTAGTGTAATCTTTTCAGTGTGCGTTAAAGCTTCCTCTTCAATCGAATGGGGATTTAACATTTCCTTCAAGTCAGTTTTAGTCAAATCTTCATCTTGCGATTCAAGTAACCCTTTATTGTCATTTGATTTTATCTCTTCACAAGCCGTCTTTAACGTTTGAATTTGCACACATTCCTCATCATTCATATCAGGCCACAAGTTTTTTCAAAATGTTTTCAATGTGTATGGCTTCAGTACTAGCAACTATTCTTTGGCGTTAACAATGCATTTTCCTATCTCAAAATTTTTCCAGCATTGCATAAAATTTATATCAGTATCAGATTCCATGGTCCAGTATGATTTTAGATGTTCATCTAATGTAATAGAGCTTAAAGGCCTGGATAATTCCTTCGTTCATATGTTGGAGTAAAGTCGTGTTAGGAAGCAAAAATATTTCCTTTATAGTTTGATGCACAGCTTTAAACTCACGAGGAGCATTGTTCAAAACTAGAACAGCCTTAAGGTCTAAATGATTTTACTGTAAATATGTTTCAAGTCCAGGAACAAAACAATGTCGGCACGAGCCACAGAAAATAACACTTGTATTGCATGCTTTATTATTTGAACGCCAAAACACTGGCAGGATGTCTTTCTTTTTGAATATTCAAATCACGAGGATTTAACGATCTGTAAAGTATTAGTGGCTTAATACAACAATTTTCTGATGCATTAGAACAGAGTAGCAGTGGAACTCTATGTTAAAAAAATTCTACATATTATTCGAAAAATACAATGCACGAATAACGAAAATACTGAAAACACGAATAACGGTGTGTGAATAAGAAGCTTTTACTGTATGTGGCGTAACCTGGTCTTTATATATTTTTGTTTGTTCCTTTGTGGTCATGTATTTGTTCCTCCATATGATATCTTCGAATGATCCGTCAACTTGCGAAGCTTCCAGTGACAACCTATGGATTTCTGATGTTAGATTTCGGTGGCTTATTATTTCCACACTTATGTTTGATTATGATGTTATCAGGTATGCTGTTAAGTCTTCCGATTATGAGTGATTAGCGATTACTTTCTCAGCAGGCGTAGTCGCTGCACGTTTTGTATGTGTATCATAGTGCTTTGACACCTCGTGGTTTTTGGTTAATTGGTGCCGTATATTCAGTATACGTGTTATTTACGTATACGTGCTGTAATTTGTTTTTAATTTGCATCAAATTAGCTCCTTGGAAATAACCGTGCATTCCATCTTTTTTGTAGATATTTCCACAGTGTATTTGAAGGCAGTTTTAACGAATTCGTATAGTAACCGTTGCAAATTATTTTCATTATTTGTGATGAGCACAGCGTCATCTGTGTATCATTCGATACTAATGTTGGCTTTCCCCATGTCGTAACCGGTTTTTTTTTCGGCTTTATTGCACTTAATATGCAGTTCAGTATAGGGTTGGTTAGAATGGGATTGATAGAGTCTCTCGGCTTGATTATATCGGTTAGACCTTCAGATGTTGGTATATGGGTGGTATTACAATTACACTACGATATTACTACAACATATTTAATAAAATATTTATTCTAATTTTTTATTAAATTAATTGCGGGAAAGCAATTTAGTGGGGATGTTTTTTGAGAGGAAATCACATATCTGAATAGCAACTAAAATAATATAGCATATAAAATGAACGATGCTATACAATAATATTGTAAAGCCGGCCGGCTTTTCCTCGTGAAACAGTCCTTACTTCCCGCCCACGTGCTATTCATGAGAATCAGAAAATTGAAGTTTCCTTCGTTACGCTTGATAGTAACTGATAGCTGCTACTTATGTACTCATTCTATGATATTTCATGTAAGCAACTCAGAGAGACGAATATTATTTAACCCCTTGTTTTAAGGATAAGACACGAAGCAATCGTATTAATATCATTACGTTTTTCGCGGCCACGCTCGTGTTAGCAGTTTAGTTACATAAATTATCGCTTGCTTATTTGTTTTTATCGGAAGCGCTGTCACAATATCCTCAATTAGTCTAATTGGAAAGTTCCTAAACTGTATTTAAGACAATAGTAAGAATTGTTTTATCCGAACAATTAATACATTTATGTATAAGCTGCAGTTATAAAAGAACTTTTGAGTTTCTATTAACCGGCGTGTTTGTAAATTAAATAATTTTATATAACTTCGTCTAAATATTGAAATAAATATATTGTGCAGTTTGGTGATACTTTAAAATTGTTTTAATATATTTTAAGTGATTCGTGTAAATATAATAACGGTAATATAAAAGCCATTTCTGAAAAGACGTGTATTTTGCGCAAGTCACATATAGAGAGAAATTGGAGGAGCTGGTGATGCCTTTCTGCTAAAGTATTGGAAAATGAGTTTTCGGTAAGTGTTACAAGATAAATAACATCCGGTAATAACATTTTGAAGTAATAACATCCGGAGGTGTGGTCACTATCTACGAAGAATCATGAGATCCCATCTGATAAAAAACAGAGTGGTTGGTTGTAAAAAAAAACAACCATAAAAATGCTACGAACTAAAAATTTGTTTTCTAAGTTGAACTGTAAATTGCTTAAGAGTGTAATATTCAGTTTTCTAATTTTCCCCGTGGGTCAGTTTTCTTCTTTTTTTTGTTTTACGTAGGAAGTGGAGAAACCTACAAACGACGAAGGATACCCGTGAATCCAACAGTGTGGGATTTATCCCGTATTAGAACTCCACTTGCTGTTGGGATTGTATATAGTTAGGGAGGCTGGAGAGTTTATTTGAAGGAGTCTTTAGGATTTATTATCCTCTTCAACCTGGAACTGGTAATGACTGTAATTCTTTTAGAGGTGATAGCTTGCAGATAAGATATACGCTATAGTATTTGATTTACAGTCAGGGGAACCTGCAACAACCTTGGCCATAGCATGGTCATCTGATGAGGAAGTTTGGTTTAGTGGGGTGAGCTGATTTGCTGATGGTCTTTTATAATTTCTAATTGTACTTGCCTGGTTGCGCAAGTGGGTGCTAGTTTATCTGAAACAGAAAATAAGGATGTTGTGGAAGGGAGTGTTTTGTAATTTTTATTTTTTCCGGTTTTTTTTTTTAAATTTTGTTTTTATTTTAATTTTTTTTGTCTTTATTTTTTTTATAACATAGGCGTAGGAATCATCTAAGGGAAAGGGGAATTGATTCTAGTATATGTAGGAGATCCTCAGGGGGCTTCCTACATGGTTTGTATAATTCCAGCTGGTAGATGTGGGAAGGGTCTGCGTGACAGTTTGCTAGGGTGCTGACTGGCTTTCCATTCGGAACGAAGATTTTGGTGGGCTGTTTTCTGCATAATGTCGAGTCGAATATTTAGACTTTAGAGATTTTCGATCATCTGTGATAGACTCAGCAGAGCAGCGTTCATATAGTAGCGCACTCGGAAATTGGAAGTGTAACCTGTGAATTTTTCGAAGTAGTCTTCGTTCACAGATTGTAAGTTTGTGCTCTTGCGCATTAGAAAGTGTGGAATATAGAACAGCTCTATAGTCTATCAGTGGCCTAATATAGGCTTTGTAAGT
>WYDF02257628.1:0-19690 GCA_009867245.2 Adranes taylori
ATCTTACGATCAATGAATTTGATACAGTGTGTTCTTCTTAAAATGATTTAAAATTACATAAGTTCCTCAACAGCATATTGTACATAAAACAATGTTAAGCTGATAAATCAACAGTGCAATGAATTAAGTGAAAGCTCAAATTGTAAAAGAGATACATGCACGGGCATCGACGTAATTATCCCCGTCGTCGCGTAATTATTAAATGACTTAATGAATCCTGGCAATCGGACCTGTTACAAATCAATCAGTATGTCACGGAAAATAAAGGTTTTAAATATATTTTAGTTGTTATTGATTGATTTTGGAAAATTCTCTATACTCAAGAATTGAAAGGCAAGTTGGCAAATAGCGTTGATGTATTCTTTTCACAAGATACTAGATCGGACTGGTTTGCATCGCATTCCGAAAAATTTACTAACTGATAATGGTACGGAATACTATATTGAGAATTTCAGAAAATCGATTGAAGATTTTGGTATTCATTTATACTCGGTATCAGCACGAAAAAGGCTTCTGTAGCAGATCTTGTAATTCCACACTGAAAGAGAAACTTTACAACCATTTTAGTCTACATGGTGCAAACAAATGGCTCGATGTATTGCAACCACTTACCACACTATATAATTATAGTCTACATCGATCAATTAAAATGCAGCCTGCGGCAGTTATAAAGAAACATGAGAAATGTATTTTAAATACAGTTTTTTTCACCTGTTCAAGTGGCCGAAAAACATAAATTTGACGTTGGGGATACTGTACGTAACTCAAAGCAGAAAGCTCTATTTGAAAAGGGTTACATGCCGAATTGCTCTACTGAACTGTTAACAATTGCAAAAGTGAAATTATCCAATCCTACAATTTATTTACTTCATGTTCCATTTGCTAATGACTCATCAAAACAAAAGAAACAACGAGCAGCGAAAATGATTTTATTCATTGGTTTCATTTCCTTACTGTATTGTAAATAAATCTTGATTTGAGTTAAATCTGATTAGTAACCATATTGATGCAGTTAATCTGGTAAAATCACTTTTAAATTACCTGGTTTCAGTAAAATGGGTAGTTAATTACCATACTAGTGTTGATTGTGTTGTTTGTCATATATTGTAAGTAAATCCTTATTTGACTAAAATCGAATGACTCAAATCAAGGTAACTCAAATCGATAACGTCAATTGGGTCAGACATCTTGCACTGAGAGGGGGGGAGGGGCGAAATTAATTACATCTAGTTTTTATTTCTGTGTCCTATTTTAAATAAATCTTTATTCGACTAAAATCAGATGAGTAGTCATATTGATACAATTACTCTAATTAAATGACCTATAAATCATCTTATTTTAAAGCAAATCAGGAGTTAATTGCATATAGTTAAGACATCATTTAGGTTCAAATCGGTCAGGTCAAATGGTCCAGGCATGCTGCACAGACAGGGGACACTAGTTTCGTGTAGGGGGTATTCAGAATTTTGTGTATACCATGTACTCTATGCAGCATTCACTTATTTCAAGCGCCATATCAGTTTTACAAATGACAGCTGTCAAACTGCCTCATCGCTGGAGGCGGCGCCTAGACGGCTTGTGAACTGAACAAATTGAGTAAAGAGTGTCTACAAATCGACCCCGAAGCATTCGCCAATATTCTATTAAAAATAAAGTAAGTGGAAGGTAAATGCAACCTGAATAGTCCGAAGCATTCACCAATATATATCATTTTTATATGTAAATACACTATACGCCGGGGTCTTACTGTGGTGGAAGGTGGTCTAGAACCATCCGATTCCCTCTACTTTCCTAACTGCATCATCTCGTAGAACATCTGAATATTATTTTTTTGGACATATCAAAAACGAAAAGCATATGATTTTTGAAAACATTAGTTGAATATAGGATCGTTTTCATTTAGCTTGTAGTAAGAAGATTAATAATTCTTGTACATTAGAAATAACGTAGTATAGTTATTATCAGCTATTTTTAAATATCAGCAAATTCTCATATGTATAAGCTTCAGAGTTGAGATAGAGTTTCAGATTTCGAATGCTGCTGTAATCTAGTTCAGTAATATCTTTCTTTGATTGATCTTTTCGATGTTGAGAACCCAAAATCACAAATCTTGGTCGTCCTTCGTTCGCTGAAGATTTCACATTCCAAATATCTTTATTCGTTTTACGCAATTCTAAAAGTTCATCAACTTCGCTCTTTTTCGAGATTATTTTCGAGACTATTATCTTTTGTGTTATCGCTCTGATAGCAATTGTAATCTGTACGACTACGAATCAATATTAGTTTTTGTCTTGTCAGCATCATATATTTCTTGTAGCCTTCAAATACTCCCATAAAATAAGCGAGAGGAATACTGATGTAAAACTTCTTTATATCGAGAAAATTAAATTCTTGATTATAAGTAGTTTGACACCAGACATAACCTTCTAAGGCATTGGTCTGTGTTGTATTATACGTTACATAGCCTTCAACTGGCTATGTATTCCAGGATTTTGCAGACAATCAATTTCTTGGCCATTTTGTAGATATTTTATTTCTTCAAAGAGAAACACTAATGCATTCCTTAATTTTACATCCGCGAGAGCAGCAGCATCTTCACCAACCGGAACTGGTATTTTTATTTCGCCTTCAAGATAGATATAACTTTCCGGTGGTGATATGATTAATTCTTCTTGATTGATTTCAATTTGAACTTCATCATATTTTCCAAAATTTGTCTATCTTGGTGCTTAAGAATGATATTTTCTTTATAATTTCAGTAGTGAAGTGAACGCCTTGAAATAGATTAAGTCTTGCATGAGGCATTATCTTGTAAAAGACGAAAATCAAGCGATTTTATAATCCAAATACTTTTTACAGTTAATTTCAACTCTTTTCACCACGATTGTGAATACTGTTGTTAATATCACCAAACCAAATTCCCATTAATTTTTTTTAATTCAAGATTAACTACGTTTGCCTCGTCTCGAAATTTCACTAGTCTATTTTCTTCGTCTAAGATGCGCAACGTAATGTTCTTGATACTTTGAACGGTAATCGGCAAATGTTCTTGATACAGATCGCTTCATTATGATTGTATGAAGAAAAATTCAAATTTTCTATAAAATAGATAAGTTAATCATTTCGAAAACTGCATATTGACTTTATGAAACACTCATTTCGGTTAAAATAACAAGGACAGGACAAATGGACCGATTTCAGGCATAGGCGATAGCCTTGTCATCAGTTTCTGAAACTCCAGTCGTATACTAATTCGATAAGCCAGTTATATAATAGGAAATATTCAAGAATATTTAATACAATGCTAGAGTATGACACCTCGTCGTTTTTACAGGATTTCTAATCATAACATAGGCAGCTAAATTTTAACTGATATTAACAAAATAATTTGCGAACTTTAGCATCTGGGTTGTTTAAACTAGTTTGAAAATTCTTTAAATAATGTACACAACGCATGATTACAGAGATCTATGAATTTAGTTAGCAGTTTTGACAAAATAACTTATTGATTGATATAAACTAGAATCAGGCGCTAACGCATATATCATTTCCATTTTTAATCGCTTTATCTAACTAATAAATAATAAATTAAATAATTTGTTTGTACTTCCTTATTTATTTAAATTACTAAGGAAGTATGAACAAATTATTTAATTTAAAATACCCCTATTATGGATCAAGAAACAATATTAATAATTAATAGTTATTTACTGTCTTAATGCAATATTACCTACACACATTATTCTAAATTTTTTAGTTTTAAAATTAGTATTCAACAAATATCATTATTCTGAAATAAATTAGTAAGAGTTTATGGAATTAATTACATTTGCGGCCTAAAGGTGACCTAATTATGTCGGACGATGTGCATCCTAATGACTTTAATAAATTTTCGAATTTTAAACGAAATTAAAGTGAGAGAAACTCGCTGCGTCCGCGCTTCCTGTTGAGCCTGTTCATTCGTCACTGCTTCTGGTTCTGCTATGTTGCTATGATGGGACGGTAACAGAAGATTTTCCTTAATTTTATATTAAAATTGTCCGCAAACTTTGCGAATTCGTATTCTACAAACGATCAAGGTAACTCATTTAGAATATATATGTATTAAATGTTCTATTTCAAGATACTCTAACTTTCTTAATTAATGAATTTTAATATAATCCTATCTTCTGGGTACCATAATTATTAAATTTTTAGATCTAGATATATAAGCTGTCTCTGAATGTACTTTATTAACCTAATTGTTCACTCTTCCCTGTAAGAGTGGCGGTATTCCAAAGGAGTAATTTATAGCCACAGTTGTAGTCATTGCTAAGTTAGTTAAGTGCAGTAGTAGGAATGATTAACAAATTTTCACTAATGTGTAATGCTTTCTGTTTAAATGTGCTTACTAAGCTCTACACAAGAAAAAGCTTTACACAAGCTCGTTCAAAATTGCAAGGGTTATTTAATTAAAAAATATAGGTAAGAACAGGTCGAAATCGTTCAATGTTCTCAGTATTGAGTTCTTCTTCACTTCATGCAAAATAGATGAATCTGAAATTGATATTGGAATATCCAAATTTTTGAAATGTTTTGTGACAAACTCCCAGTCGCGGCACTGCTAATAGGGAGTCCTAATGGCTGTCACCGATGGCGCAAACAAATATCTTAATTAATTACAGAATTGAAACAGTCCTCGGAAATATAAGCTCCGATGTTTAACGGAGCTTATATTTCCGGAGCTTATAACTCAGTTTAACGTGAGACCGCGAGATGTTCTTGTTCTTCCGGTCCTTAGTGGCTTACTGAAGACACATGCAGCTGTAACAAACTTAATGCTAATGTGTGAAATAGCATTAATGATTTTACGTCTATTGTTCTTCATAGACAATATAAACAGAGAAAGAAAATATTAATGAACAACAGAATGTCATGTATGAATATCAAATTAAATCAGTGACGTAATAATACCGGTTAAATAAACAAAACAATAAAGCCAAGCAGTTTATATAAAACAGGGCAAATGCAGTAATAATAATCAAAAGCGGTGCATATAGATTCATTTAAATATGCGATGAAAAATAATGAAACTATTGCAATGAGGAAAGCGTGTAAAAGAACAGTTAATGAAACAACGGGAGGGCGAGGGCAAAACTTAACGCACGATATGTATAACGGGCCAAGCAGAAATCTTACGAAATGACTGTCAGTTAAAGTAACATCCTCATAAACGTAGGTGCGATTGTCATATCAGCATTCAATACTAACCCCGTAAACGTATGTTAGTATTAGGTGCACTAGAATAGGAAATAGTTTAGTGGGATAGTACAAGGATGGATAAAGCTATTGAAAACACATGCTATTATAATACAGTTGACGATACCACTTCTGGCGCTGCTTCTACCGTAGGTTGTGGCTGCAGCTGGCTACATCTTTGGCACTGGTGTTTGCTCCTGCCGGGCACTGCTTTTGGCTGCTGCTTCGAGCTATCGGAATCCGGAACGATCTGGAACTAATTTATTCTACTAAAAATTACGGTAGTTATACATATGATCCTCGCTCAATTTATACCCTGTTGTACGGGTTATTTGAAATCCTTTGCACATTGTTTTACAATACGTGACGGCTCCCCTTTGATTCAAGGTACCAACAGCAATATCACATATCCGTGTATAAAGCAGCGTGCTAGAGTAAACATCAGCAGTGTTCCACATATGTATGCTCCTCTGCGTACATTCCGTACATCTCCCGCTGCGTACACTCCCAATCTATTCCCACTCTATTATTATGCGTACACTCCCACTCTATACACGTATTATTCCCACTCTATACATTACTATCAACAATAATACGTCTTCCTATAATGCGGTCCGCGCACGCTCGTACGTTTACACAACTCACATATCCATATTTACATGCATTACTTAATGCTGTAACCACTATATATTACATTTAGATAATACAAATTGCGTTTAGATAATTCTTATTTATTTATCGTGCGTATTGCATATGCGTATTACATATACACTAAACAGAGCTAGCGCGATGTACGGACAAAGACCGGTATTCGTTTAACAGTTTGTATGTGATAATATAACATGTCATTAGCATAGGGTTTCCAAATATCATTCCATCAATTAATTTAATTCGTTATCTAAAATGACTTTTATCTTCACAATAACGTGCTTCGTTACAGTTTTTACTTTAGGTATTTCTTTATGATTATGTGACTACATAAATTACCAGACAAATTAAATTCTCAAAATTTCACTGTATTCAAATATAGAAACGCAGTTGATATTGAACTTAACATTCATATTATTATACGTTAATGTAATCCAACTTGACCATGAAGGCTATATTAAATTTTAATATATTATTGTACTGAAGTTGCATTCAAATAATGAAACGCAGTTGATATTGAACATTCATTTAAAATGCTACCTGATTCTTATAACATGCTACTTGATTTCCTAATAATGACACTTAATTAATCTCAAATGATGCCTGATTAATTTCAAATGATACCTGAAGAGCTTCAAATGACACTTGATTCCTATCTCAGATGACACCTCGTTCCTTTAAAGTGATACCTGATTGTAGGAGGAAACCACCGCTCCTGCGTATAATTCCACAAAACTCACCACCGCTCATGCGTATATTCCACCAAACCCACCACCGCTCCTGCGTATTATTCCACAAAACCCACGCTTCTACAATAATTTTGCACATGTTGGTGCAACCGGTTATGGTAGGAGTACGGCAAGTTGGCGTATGGAAGGCATGTGGCACTGGCGGGGGTACGGTATGGTGTTGGTAGATGATACTGGTAGTATAGGAGTGGAAAATCTACTGGCTGGTAAATAAGAAAGGAACAGTGGATTAAATGGCGTAAGGTAAGTATATGATGAATATATACACATATAATCGCGCTTGGTATAATCACTTTTGATCGTGCTCGGTATAATGTATAATGGAGTTGTGGCGAATATGTTAAATATTGCCGTCAGATGATGCTAGTAGTACAGGAGACTGGAAAATATACAGGGTGGAGCTTATGCGCAGAATCCAAGATGGCGGCCATCACATCATTGGCGGAAAATTTTAAAATTGATATTTTGACAGTAGTAATGCAAAATGGAAAACAAAATGTCTTAAATATCGAGAATATACAGGGCGGGTTGAAAACTAACAGCAGGTAAAATATTAAAATAGGCTAAAATAGGTTTTATGCTATTAGCGTCCATAGTTCTGCTATTATACAGAACAGCATTAAAAATAACAGAGCTACATGTATACAGGGGCATGTTGAAAAATAATAGAATAAAAATTTTTTAAATAGTCTGCGTTTTATGATATAAATTCGCGTCCACAATTCTGCGATTATACAGGACAGCATTAAAAATAATATTGACACGTGTATACAGGAAGGGGTTGAAAATAATAGCTTGAAAATTTAAAATGAATGCATCACCCGCTATCTGTTCGTGCCTATCATTTTGTTAGTATTCAGGGCGGCATTAAAAATAATAGTATCAAGATTATACAGGGACGGCTTGAAAAAATTATCATAGTAAATTAAAATGATTACTTGTTTTGTCATGTATTTGTGCCTATGGTTTGTCTGTTATACAGGGTAAGATGAAAATAATTGTGCCAAAATTACACAGGAGCGGTTTGAAAACTAATACCCTGAAAAACTTAAAATGTCTTGGCTTTATGCTGTTATTTGCATCTCTAGTTCGTCTATTATACAAGATGGCAGTAAAAAATCAGTGCTATGAATATACAGGAGCGGTTCGAGCGGTTCCAAAATAATAGTATGAAAAAAATTAAAATAAACATCAAAATAGATTAAATTATGTGTTTATATTTATGTAATAGTGTGCTGTTTGAAAAACCGCCACTGTTTGTCCACCATTTATGTCCGGCCCTCTCATTGTCAGGTGATCGATTAAGGGGGTACGTACTATTTAAATAAATTTTTTTGTTTGGTGTTACGTTTTGGGTATAGTATAACGAAATCCCGATAGATATTTTATATATGGGTGTGAGATGTCAGTAGTGGTAAATTTCTTAATGTTAGAAGACGCGTAAAGTTTAAGACCCCTAAAATTAAGGGGTCGGACCATTATTAAATGTGTGCGACGTAGGTATAACTAAAACCTTTGATAGACTCTATAGTGAGTTGTATTGTGAGAAATTGCGTGAGTTGTATAGATTTTGCAAATATTCAGGATGGTAAAAAAATGGTACCGTAGTCGCAAATATTTCAAATGTAAGCTAGTAATACATATTATACATTTGTACCACGCCGTATACTGTTGATACGAGGGAATTCAGGAACGCGTCAGTTTCATGTATCAAAGTTATGTAAAACAAAGTTAATAAAACTTTTGATCCACAATGTATAATGGCGAGATATTATGTTAGTCATACATACATTTTGTTGTTTGAGGTTATGTTTCGGTGTAATATGGCGCAATATCAGTAGATATTACCCAATATACCCTAAATCTTCAGTTAAGAGTTTTGTTAAATTTTGACAGCTGAAGGACAGTAAAATATCCAATATTATGGTTTAAAGAAGTATATAACACATACCGTAGTTGTTGAAATAAGTATAGGTTAGATGGTATAAACTTTGTTGAAGAAGTATGCAGAAACTCTCAAATAGCAACCAGACAGGCGCGATTCGAGGTTGTTCCTTTATAGATTGGTCCATAGCCCATCACCATTCCGAGTGTATGAAAACAACATCAAATTGAAAGATATCGGTGTAGCAAACATTCAAAATATTGCCCATAAAGGATGCGAAATTTAAATATGATTTATATATGTGAACCACTGTCCAGGGACCAGTAAAACCACTGACTTAGTATCAGATGGCCTTTGTTACCGCTCTTCCCGTTTGAATACGCTAACTTCATAATGCGCAGTTGGCAATCTGCGTGGTGTAAAAAGGTAGCCGTGTTTGTAGCTTCCTTCAATATGATATTATTACGTGTGAATAGCGCTTTAGGTGTTTGTACACTCCATTCACACAGCCCAAAAGGAAAATTAGAAAGTAACCGTTTTAAGCCATGGTTTATCCCATGGTCCTGGAAACTAAGGTTTTATGGTTTCGAACTCATAGCTTTATGGTTTAGAAACCAAAGTTTTACCCATGATTTGGGAAATCACTCTTTTATGGTTGAGAAATCAAAGTTTTATGGTTTAAAAACCATGATTTTATGGCTCCCGAACCAAAGTTTTATGGACTAGAAAGCAAAGTTTTATTCCTGATTCCGGAAATCGCAGTTTTATGGCTTGGGAACTAAGGAATCCGCCCAAGATAATCTATGGAACCAACATTGTTAAATAAACAAGGGTTAAACACACTTTCTGTAGCCTACCTACTAGAGACATTGATATATCAATACCATATTTCTACCAATAAATGATTTATAAACAAAGCGTGACGTAGTCTTCATTAATTTTCTGCAGAATACATCTGATAGTAGATTAGACTAACACCGGTTTATAGACAACGTTTCTACATAAGAAAAACATTATAAAAATAGAATAGTCTTGTCAGTTACTTGGTATCGCAAGACTATCTTGATCATAGGGGGGGGGGGGGCTGAATTCGTTCCAATAATGCAACATCTGGCAATATGTGTGAGTGAATAAAAGTAACTGCGTTTTGTGTCTACCTACAAGACGTTTTGTGTCTACCTTCAAAATGAAATCATTTAATTAATCCAAGTATTATAACTATTAATACAATTGTATTAAAACCTAAACAAAGTTATAAGGTACTTGAAGCAATACGGCCCATTCCCAGAACCTAAGAGGCAAGGAGTCTCCAAGAAAGTCAGTTAAACCTGCAGTCAGCAGAAGAGGTATGGCAAATCCCATGTTGACGTAATGATAATTGCAACGAACATCAGAACCCCGTAAAGACACGGAGAACCAATCAGAAGCATCTAAAAAAATGTGTACTTAGGCATGACCATAAGAATGGTCATCTGTTGAATGAATTAGTAATACATGAAGTAACTGGGTTTCTAAAGGTTTGGCAACAACACCTTGAGCTAATCTGCAAATCGATGACCCATGGCTTCTTTATATATCATCATATGATTGTTTTGCTAAGGCATATATGTGTTTCGTGTTTTGATTAGCGATGGTTATTGTTTCGTATGCAATCACAAGTTGTCTATTCAAAACATTGTTTTCACTGTCACAAGCTATTATTTTCTGATTTGCAACCGCTAGTTGATTTGTTAATGCAGAATTTTCAAGTTACAGCACGAGTACCTTACAGTATTACGCAACACTGGTAATAAATCTTCATATATCCATTTTGTAAAGACAACTGCTTCCTTCTTTTGGGATTTTGTGATTAAAGCGTGGAGACCATGCTTCGAAATGAAAATAGTATGATCGTGCAAGTTACTTAATATCTTAAGACCCCTCAGATTGCAGGGGCTTCAATTCGTTTCATGTACACTTCCAGTCAAGAAACAGATGCATTCGAATTGCTTGGCCTGCTCTTTTATAATCTAGAAATGTAGCGACATCATGCGCCTTGAACCAATATTCTTCTACGTCATTTCCATTTGTCTTGATAAAGGTGAATAAATTGACAGTTGTTATATTAGGCAATAAACAAAATTTTTATTTACGAGAGATATTATAGCTTATGTGTTGTTTCTACCCTTGCCTCCTCACTGAATTGATATGCACCGCGAATGATTGTTACTTTGTTACAAAGATAAGAAGCTTCTACCAAAAGTCGTTCAAATGAGAGTTGATCAATGTATATATCAAGTTGTTCAGGCAATATCTGCAAGCTTTACTCGATTAGTATCACCCGATATTCGTTGCTAGAATTTACTTGTCTCTACTAGGGAACAACAATCTTTTTTTCTTTGGATGAAGATGTTCCTTGTATTTGATTTCGATTATCATACTTGTGCTATAATATGTTCGATGTTAATATATTTTGTCATCAAGTTTAATATATTCCTGAGGATTCGGTTTGAAAGTAAGACAAGCACAACTTTAGTCTTATCATATTTACTAGTGTACACTATAAAAATAAGTCAACTAACGAGACAGCTTTGCGTTCAATGATTCATAGCTACAAGTATCATTTGAAATTTACCAATAAGGTAAACTCTACAGGGGCCGTAACTGAAATATTATCGGAAAATTTGATTGATCCTCAGAAGTTGTGCGTGTTTTCCATAAGAATCAATGCACCTTTGACTTGGTTCTATAGGAAATGCACGTTTTCTAATACATTTACATATAAATCGAACCACAAATGTATTAATAATATTCGGTTTATCTAAGTCTTCCTATCAGTGTGGATGGTGTCGTATTTTATCTTACATTTCCAAAGGAAATCTGATATAATTATGGGTATTTTTTATGTATATCTGAATCTGCATAAAGAAATTAAATTTCTTCATGTTTTGCTGGTTTATTGTTTAGTCAATATTTTGCATAAGATGAACAAAATATGTTCTGAAGATGACAATACATCAAAAGGTTGATCATTTTACCTTGAATGTGCTCTATTGCTGTTGAAAATAACAGTTAACCAGAAGTTATATGTTATTTGTGTTAAATATAATTCAAGCGTTTGTACAATTTTCTTTATATGTTTATTTGCAATATTACATTTAATACAATGATTTACATATCTTTGACATACGTATGACACTGAAGAAAGGATTAGCGGGAAATTTGTATGGGTCCTATCCCTGAAAGAGGTCTAAATATCAAAAGCGATCACATAGCAAATATAGGCATATATATATATGGATGAATTTATTTTTACTCATGCCTTGTTTTTAAATTTAAATATGTCTTCTGTGTGATAAGAAAATTATTGCTTTTGCTTCGGTTCTACTGGTTTTATTTAAGATCAACACAACATTGCATTGAATATGTAGTTATCCATATATCGAAACGTTGATGTCTTTGATAATATAGGTATTCATATAGCGAGACGTTTTCCTATCAAATGGATCTGTTTTAGTCAGTTCTCGTATCAAATGTAATTTGATACAAATATATGAAAATAATGCCGACGAGGATGTGCCCCATCGGTATCGTCTACTATATCAAATCTTTGTATCGTGCCACTCTAAGTTCCCACAAATGTGGCTTAAATCTAAAATTTTCCTAGATATTCGGGATTGGTTCTCCCTGTTTTTACAGAGTTCTGATGTTCATTGCGATTATCATTACATCAACATGGGATTTTCCACATGTCTTCTTCTGACTGTAGGTTTCATAGATTTTCTTTAATAGACCACTTAGGCTTAATAAACCCCTTGCCTCTTAGGTTGTGTGTATTGCTTCAAGTATCTTTTAACTTTGTTTAAGTTTTAATATTTTATTGAAGGTAGACACAAGATGCAGTTACCTTTGTTCACTCATATATATTGTCAGATGTTGCATTATTGGTACGAATTAAAGGCCCCTAAGATAACCGGGGCAATGCGATATCAAGTAACATACAAGATAATTCTATTTTCATGGTGTTTTTATTACGTAGGAACGTTTTCATATCCACTGTATCTGCGTTTTGTATAAGCAGATGTATTCTGAAGAAAATTAATGAAGGCTACGTCCTTTTTTGTTTAAAAATCATTTATGGCTAGAAATATTATATAGACATATCTATATCTCTAATAGATAGGCTGCAGAAGGTTTGTTTAACCCTTATTGATATACGATGTTGGTCCCATACATTATCGTGGGGATTTCTTGTCTTCCAAGCCATAAAACCGCGATTTGCAGAACCATGGATAAAACTTTGCATTATAAACCGTAAAACCTTGGTTTCTAAACCATGAAACCATGGTTTTGAACTATAAAACAGTGATTTCCAAAGCCATGGGTAAAACTGTGGGCCATAAAACCATGGGTTTCAAACCATAAAACCGTAGTTTCCAGAAACATGGGATAAACCATCACGTAAAACGGCCACTTTCAGATTCTTCTTTTGGGCTGTGTGAATGGAGTGCGCAAATACCTTGGAACAGACTGGATCAATGTGTTCATGTAGTAGCAGCGGACTGTATGATCTGCTGGTCATTGTTCGGAATCGTTAAAGATATTTCGCGAATCGCGAAGAGGGTAGTTAATTAATGTCTACATACAACTAACTATTAGTCCATGCAAAATTAAACACTGTGATGAATTTTAATAACGCGAGTTTACAATTCTATTTTAACTAACAATACTTGAAATAACAAATAATATATATAAATTATGTAATTGATTGTAACTGTGCTAAATGATGTTGATGGAGAATATCTAAATTTTTGTGTTGTCGAAAGATCGGGAACTAAGTTTAGTCTCTTCTAGAACAAACCGGACCAAAAAGTTGTAATTGTTAGCTAATTACCATTCCGCGATGGTAATTTAATCAGAACAACAAACAAACGGTTGCAATTGTAAGCTTTAGTGAATTGATAAATGTCCAACCTTCTTATAGAACGAAAAACCAGTTGCCACGAAGGAAGGATGAACGAGAGTAGTTTATACGGATTCTTTTGGTAACCACATTCATCAAAAAATATCAGATGTCGGTACCAGGCCTAATTTGAGTTATTGGCTAAATGCATGCGGGCGGCTTATGTGCCATTCAAATGCGTTTGCGGATACGCTCAATTTTGCTTGCTTTCACACACTAGAAAGAAGCTTTTGTTACGTGCGAAGGGCATTGATAATCCGATTTGTACGAAGGTCTTATTACTAGCCAAATGTGCATTTGAAAATCTATAACGAAATATATTTCAACTAAGCGTTATATATTTTGACCTTAATTGTTTAAAACTTATTCAACTAGGTAAGTTATTTTGTACAAACCTAAAGCACTATCCAAACATAATAATATCTTGTTGAAGGTAGCTACGAACACGGCTACATTTGTACACCACGCAGATTGCCAACTTTGGATTATAAAGTTAGCTTATTTAAATGGGAGAGCGTACAAAGGCCATCTGATACTAAGCCAATGATTTTGCTGGTCCCAGGTCAGTGGTTCACATATATAAATCATATTTAAATTTCGCGGCCTTTATGGGTAATATTTTGAATGCTTGCAACACTGTTTCAATTTGAATTTGTTTTCATACACTAGGAATAGTAACGAGTTATGGACTAATCTACAAAGGAATAACCTCTAATCGAGTCTGTCTGGTTGCTATTTGAGAGTTTTTTCGTACTTGTTCAACACTGTTTATACATATGTACTCAATTAACTACCTCAAATAAGTTACTATTCTCTGCTATCTGGTTGATGTTTGTTAGTCTCTCCGTATTTCAACAATGTACATACACATTCTTATATCACGTTTACAACCTTTAAATTTTGTGCAATCTGCATCGAGTGAGCTATCATCCCGTTAATCTAGTTTGCGCATTTCTCCCTCACGTATTTAGAACTGCCACATATTGATTTGTATTTTTGCTTGCGATTGGGAATCCCGTGCGGGATTACTTTTCTATTGCTTCGTATTTTTTGTCTATTTAAACAGAATGTCTGATGATTATTATACTTTACTTAAGTTTCTACGATTCACTAAAGTTATAAAACACGGTTATTAACCTACCAAGAGAATGTCCATGAGCTTACAAGTATATTGTTGCTAGCCTTGGGATAGAAATAGTGTTTACTGGTATTAAGATTCAACTTCGAGAAGGCTGTCATGAAAAGATTGCATCACGATCGTGTTTTGCTGTTAAACATTCTATTGATATTGGTTGTTCTAGATAACGTGTCGTAATTACCGTGTTGTAGGAAAAGTGGTTTTGTTTAAACTATCCATTCAACAATTTGAGATCAGAAAAGGTGATTTTGTAGTGCAGCTCATCTGCAAACAGAGCTACTGTCCTGCAGTAATCGAGGTATCAGCTCTTGATGTTACCGAAAGAGACGAAGGTGATTGTGGTTCAACTAGTTCAAAGTAGAACGTTAATGTTTCATTGCTTCTATTTTCTGTACTAAAATCGGGTGATAATATTCATTATTTCTACAATTGATCTGGTTCAAATATCTTTTTACATCATCATATTTTATTACAAATAAAGCCTTAATTCCATTCTAAATTAGAATACTTTAAATTATAAAAGCACAGAGCACGTAATTATATTGCACGTGTTGCCTGACTGGAAATGTGTATGAAACAAATTGAAGGTACCCTAAGATCTAGGGGGGGGGCTTGCGCTACGAAGTAACTGGCCAGGTAACTTTAAAGCGCTGCATATACTTAATATTCTCTACAGGAAGCGTTATATATATGGGAATATTCTTTTTATAAACAGCATGCATCGTCATTCTATCCATGCTACCAAGTAGTGCAGTGACTTGCGTCGTTGACTTCCATTCATTCGCCCTTCTAAATGCCGGTTCAAATTCTCAGCCACAATTGTTATATTAATACAATAATTTCATTAACTCTATTACGGCTATTATAATCGTACCAACAACCGATGACGTACAACTCTGCTTTATCTGCGTGTAGATCTCTATACTTTTAAACCGCCGCCATATTTAAACTAATGGATACTCACAAATAAAACACAGGCCGTCATAGCAATTATACCTAAACATCTACACACAAAGCGTCCTTTCCTGCAAATGTTAAGCACCATCATCACAAGCAACGACATTGTTTTTATTCACAAAAATTTGTTCGTACCTTGTATATTTTTTAGTTACTAATATTTTATACTGATCCTGGTAGTAACTTCTTACTTTTTAAATCTAGTTACTTTTATTTTACATCTGGTTACAAATGTAGTTTAGGGCGCCACCTGGGCCAGAGATACGCAGGCTTCGATGACTCAACACACCCGACCAAGCACACGCACACTGAACGGATCGGCAAGGCCGAGGATAGCGTGGGAAATAGTAGAGGATGATAAAGGGAGGGTAGGTAGCGGTAATGTGGGGGAATATAGGGGCGGGTAGGATGGAAAAAGTAGGGTAAGTATGGATAATGGGGATAAGTAAGAATAAGAGGGATAAATGGGGATAATAGGGATAAGAACGGCTAATAGGGATAAGTTGGCTACTAGAGTTAACTAGGGATAATAGGGGTAATCGGGGAAAAGTTGGGATAAGTAACGATAAGGGGAATAGCGGAAGGTAGGAGAAGGAGAATCCGGTATATTTATATCATCTAGAATATTCAGTAGATGCCGAATCATTTTTGGGGTCTATCATAAATTTTATAAGATCAATATACATTGTATACATGAAACGTATTTTGCAAGTATATTTGCAAAGTCAGTACAACTCATACCGTCTATCCATATCATACACAGTTAATCAAATATTTTACTGGTACATACATCTCTCGTAGTTAGCAGCCCCCTACCCTACAATTTAGGGGTGCTTCTTAAATTACGTAATTAGCAGATACTGATATATCACACTATCATACGCTGCACTGGTAAACATCCATCGGAAACAATCTTAGAAATAGTAGGGTATCTGCCTTACCGAACCAATCCCTTGTCAAATATACTTATAAAAAGGAGCAAATATACTTATTTTCAACCGCAATATTATATATTTTAATGTTCTACAGCAGTCTCATTTTAACAAAACTGTCAGAAGACGTCATTTTGTGTTTTATTCAAAACGTTTTGTACGTTTCTTGTATATTTCTTAAACACTTATTTTTTATCGAACTGATAGTATAAAATTACTTTTATATTTGGAGTGGAGGTTGCTTCACAATAGGCTTTGGTCCAGACCATGTGTCCATGGATCAGACCACTTTTTTGTTTACCATGAGGTTTTTGTTTAGGAACCTCTCGATCACAGGTCTTTTTATTTACATCAGGAGCGGCAATCATATTGAAGTTCGCAACGTATAGGTTCCATCGCGTAATATTTGCCAGTATTGCGTCATACCAAAACAAAACCTCAAACAACAAAATTTATTTAAATTCCCATCATCTCACTAAAGTGGAAGTGTATACACGCGTTCAGTCAATTTGTTGACGGCGTCAGGACCTGACATTCGCTCAGAAGGTACAAATTTTTACCCATCGTCTACGAGGGAACACGGAATTTGTGAAGGTCATGAACATCTACTGCATGTAGCCTATACTTATTTCGAAAATTACTGTATGTAGCATAAAAGAGTATAAACCATCATATTGGATATTTTTCTGTCCTCCAGCAGTCAAAATTCTACAAAACTGTTAACTCATGTCATTCTGTTTTTATTCAAAAAAATGTTATACGTTCCTGGTATATATTTTTTGTCAATTATTTTTTATATCAACCCTGGCAGTATCTAGTTACTTTTTCAACTTTTTAGTATTTTAATTACTTTTATTTTAAATCTGGTTAGAAATCCAGTTTCCACCTGTTTTTGTTTAAACCCGATTGACTTATTTTTTACATCTGGACCGGTAGCTATTTTGGATTTTGCAACATTTACTTTATATTGTATAATATCTACTATTATTGCGTCATATTATACTGAAACATAACCTGCAACCGCAACAATTATGTTTAACTAACATAGTGCCTCCCCATTATACAGAGTAGATGAAAAGTTTTATTTATACATAATTTACATACATGAAACTGACTGCGTATTTCAATTCCGTTGTTTCTACCTTATCTGTTACTGGCATAAATTTCAACTATTTGCGACTAATGTGCCACTTTTTTACCATCCTGTATATTTCCATCCTGTATACTCAAAACGTAACCCTAAACAACAAAATTTATTTGAAATGCAAGTGTGTGTTCTAAGTGGGGGACAAACACTGGGTACACATTTTTACAGCTGTGAGGGGAAACTGACCTTTTGCAGACTGCAAACTTTTGAACGTCTACTGTATGTAGCATCAACTGCCTGTTATATCCATATAAACACATGGTTTAATCTAATTTGATATTTATTTTAATCAAATTTGATATATCTTTTAATGCGATTATTTTCGAACCACTCCTGTATATTCATGCACTAATTTTTGCTGCCACCTCGTATAATAGATGAACAATTGACGCAAATAGCAGCATAAAACGAAGCCATTTTAATCTTAAAACTAAAGCTATTATTTTTCAAATCGGTCCTGTATACTTTTAGCACTATTATCTCCATGTTACCGGAAATACAAGGTAAAACATGCAATCATTTTATGCTATTTTTTTCAAATCGCCCCTGTATACTCTTGCTACTATTATGTATTTTTAATGGTACTCTGTATTGTAGAAAAATTATAGGCGCGAACACATAGCGGAAAATGCATTCATTTTACAGTCTCTTGTACAAATTACACTATCTGACGGCTATATTTTTCATATTCGCCGCGAGCGCGATCAAAAATTTTAATTATATATATACATTATATACTTTGCTTACGTAATTTAATCCACTTTTCCTCTTTTATTCACCATCCTCTAGAGTTTTCATACTACATATACTACAATATCATCTATCAACACCATACTGTAGCTCTCCCCCCTCCCGCAGCCTCTGCCACATAGCTCTCGCACGCCATCTTGCCCCACTCCTATCATAACCGGTTGCACCAAAATGTGCAAAACTATTGTAGGAGCGGTGGTGGGTATTGTAGAAATATACGCAGGAGCGGTGGTGGTTTTGAGTAGGAGGAATTAAACGCAGGAGCGGTAGTTTGATCCCTCGCCTGATTCCTATAAAATGCTACCTAATATACGTTAATTTAATCCAACTTGACTTTCGTCTTAATTTTCTACGTCGTTTTAGTTTTTAGTATTTGGTTTGTTTATATTAATGTAATCCAACTTAAACTATATTAAATTTAAATATAATATTGTACTGAAGATGTATTTAAATATAGAAACGCAGTTGATATTGAACTTGTAAACATTCATATAATTATACGTTAATTTAATCCAACTTGGCCGTAATATCTATATTAAATTTAAAATAATATTGTACTGAAAATTTATTGAAATATCGAAACGTAGTTGATATTGAATGAACTTATAAATATTTAAATATTTATACGTTAATGAAAAAAAAATGAAATGAGTTCCGTCGTGATTTGAAACAATGACGCCATCACAATGAGAATACGATATTCAAATAGTATTATCTTGCAGATTTGATGGTAAACAAAGAAATTCTCGTTTTGTGACCCCCATGAATTCATTCCAAGTTCGCTTCCAATCTTCTTCAGTCCTCCAACTGTTAATTCTTGTGCGTATTTTTATAACCTAAGCAACTAAAAAGAGTTCAATCGTGATTTGATTGTCTGAGACAACACACGTCGACGCATTCAAAATATTGCATAACTATATTATTGTGGATGTACAAGATTTTGATGTTCAGGAGTTTAAACCTAAAGAATGCAATGTACTAAATCCAAATCATCTGGTTATTAGACACTATAGATTTCTGGAACTTGTCATCTACAAAGTCTACATGATATCATCTACATGTAGATGATACATGATATCATCTACAAAGTTATTTGAAAGAACAAGCTCTGTATGTGGCTCGATATCATATAGGAATACGATATTCAAAAAGTAAAATTCTTGTTTGGAAACCGAAAATGACTTAATAGAAAATCATCTTGTCGATGATGAAAACATAAATACGATTTCAAATGAAAATCATCGGTAATTGGACATCAGGTTTTATTGAAAAAAACAACAACTCAGCAAACGTTTCGAGCCCTC
>WYDF02257639.1:0-33932 GCA_009867245.2 Adranes taylori
ATAATAAAATTACAAATCGAGAAACACAAAAGTAGTACTAATAATAGTATTACATATTCGGTATGATTACATATTCATAGAATAGATATAATAATTACAAATCGAGAAACGCAAGAAGTAATACTAATAATAGTATGATTTCATCTTCATAAACAAAAAATATACATTATAATAAATAATCAATTGGAAGTTTGCAATATAGTAATCTAAAGAATTATGTAGAATCAGTTAATATTAATATGTCAGTGCATGCATGATAACAGGGTACGTATGTGCCCTCTAAAACGTTCCAAAGTCACTCCAAAAACTCTCTAAAATATTTATTGGCCTCTATCTTTGAGTAAGTAATAAATGTGTAAAAGGATAGGATAACCCCGACTATGTACGAAAATGCTGCCTTTTCAATTGCTGTAGACTATTTAAGAACTTCTTCAACTAAACTTACCAGTTGGACTATTGTTTAGCCAGAATACAAACTAATATAACTGAACAAGAGTTTCTTTATTTGCTAAACAAAGTGTGTTATATACTAACACGACTATTGGAATCACTGTTTGCTTATTTTGATCTATGAACAATTTGATTTGATTTTATCTAATGGTACATGTTTTAAAAATTAAAGTTATACACAGATTGACATGTTTTCGAAATAAAATACGAAATAAATTCAAAATCATCTCCAGGTTCCAGGGAGATGATTTCATTTCCCTGGAACCTTTTAAATATTTTCATAAAAATATTTAAAAGAAATCCAAATTTAACGCGATCCATTCTTTTTTCATTGGAGAATTCAAAGAAAATAAAATTCAATCAGATAAGCATTTATTTAATGCTTAACAGCTTACATTCATGTTAATAAAATTGGGATGTCATACCACCCGGTATTATTACGAAATCGGAATTAAATGCCTCCATTTTTTTCCTTTACATGTGTAGTGAACTGGCCTCGAAATGCACCAAGGACTCATGGAGCGTATGCTTCTCAGAGAACCTGGTCGTTTTTCCCATATCACATTCAATCAGTCTAATACAAATTCCTCCCATCCAACTGTTTTATTGGACAAGCAAAATGATTTCTGGATGCAGCTTTTCTTTGTGCATTGTTTAATGTTTCAATATAACGTAAGGTCGAAGATCCGAAGGTTGGAAAGCATGTCAAAATAGACTGGTGTCTAGTCTGCATTTCTCATATTTCCAAGGTTGTAGTGGGGCTTGTTGCGTAACGATATACTATAGCGCTGATAAGCCAACAATTTTTCACTAAAGTCGTCCGGAAGTTTTTGCGCGAGAGTTGTTGTAGCCGTTGTAGTGATAAACCGTTCCGTTTCATCATTCTTCTACACCATCCTATACAAGTCATTTTTAGGAATGTTTAAATTAGCAGCCTCTTCTAACGCTTCAACGGTGTATTTGATTGCAATGTATATTTGACACCCTTCATTTCTATATTTGACACCCTTCATTCGAACAGCGAATTTTAACACTCGCTGTTCAACTTCATTCAGGCTTCCATTTTTGGGTGTTCTAACAGATTTTCTTCAGGAATTTGCATTCTTATATTTCGTTAAAAGTTCGTATTTCCTTGAGGCTCTCAAGTTGTTCGTTCTCTCTGCCTCGTTTGCAACCATAACTTTAAAATTCATATCGTAGGTTCTCCTGATACCTTTATTTATTTATCTCTGATAAGCCTTTTTTCTCAACACTACTATTATTACTCGCGCTAATTTTTTTATGGGTAATAAAGAATAAAATAAGTAACCATTGCTAAACCAAGCATACAAATTATAACAGTTACGAGAGATATTGAGACATGTGTCTGTTAATCGTATTCAAGCAGTTCAAACAAAATCCACAGCAATTGAGGGGACACTATTTTCGTACGTAGTCGGGGTTTTCCTCTCCTTTCATATCGATTTATTACTTACACAATAGCTTAATCCATTTTTTAAATTTCATCGTATTTTTGATAATTATATGTTCAAAAAAATTTATTGAAATCTAATCACAAAAAAATTTATTCCAAACTTAGTATGGAATAAAGTTTCATATGGAACGAAACTTATTTATGTAATATTTATTTATTCTGATTAAAAATAATGTAACTGTAATAAAGATTCACATTTTTGAAGCGATTTCTGATTTCCTGTTTTTTTTTCTAGATGTCCACATTACCGATAGCCGTTTGTTACGGTACGGGTACATCTTCAACGGATGCGCAAATCGCGGCGGCACGCAATGCTTTGGAATATTTGAAATTAGTGACGCGCAAATGAGATAAGAAAACATCTCGATTGAAGTAGATATCTTCGACAAGGTATCATTAAAATCAGCATTTGATGAGAAAGAGGTGTGCTTTAATTTACTTATGAAGCACAGCTGTTTAAAATGTAGTTTAATTGTTTACTATTTGAACAATTAAATTGTCTAGGTGAAGTTGTGCTATTCAGGTCGGATCACTTTTATCGCAAATTCTAATTTGGTTTTTGAAGCTGTGAACAGTATTATGAAAGTATATTTAAGACTATTTATATAATTTATTTTAAATGATATATATATATTCACCAATATGTTGAGTTGTAAAATTTCGGGCTTGCTGTCACAAACAATATGCTTAAAGACAACTTGTATGCAAGCTTAACTGTTTACATTAAGGTTTATACTAATATGGATATTCAGATTATTGTTTGGTTGAGGTGTAAATTTTTGATTGTTTGAATTCTGTAGAAAAAACAAATTATATGTCAATTAAACAACTTCAATACTCCATACTATGTGCTGAAATAAATACAGCTAAAGTTGAATTTAATTTATTATACCTACCCACATAGCAAATTACATAAAAAAGCTAATAAAATGATAAATCTATTGCGCTCTTTGTTATAGGAAGTGTATTATTTGACATTTTTCATAGACCGACGTACTGCGAACTAAAATTATCTCAATAAAATATTACAATGCTAATTCCAAGATTATACAAGTCTGAAATCAGAAAGAAGGAAAAGACTTGAAAAGGCGTCCCCTTAACAATCTATTTACATAATCCTGGAGTTTACTTATTAATTCATTTGAAGGTAAACATAAAATGTTTGATATTTTCATGCTTCAGGAAATAATTAACGGAGAAAATTCAATGGACTTTGGAATGTCAAGAAGCGTTTTATGCTTTTAAGCATATATAATGGAATAATCGGTTTCTGTTCGACTTTACATTCAGTTAAATTACAATTATCGTTTGATGACACTCAACAACTGCTTGTATACTTTTACTACAATTACTTATATATTCTAACTATCGAGTTGTATTGATTTTTCTAAGGAGCAAATACTCTAGTATTGTTTTGTTCCCGTATTCCCATTCTACTTAATACTCGTGTAATAAATTTATTTACACGTAAAATTTTTAAGAAAACTAATTTAATAGTTGAATGCTAACTGTATACAATGTTTTCTATAGATTTGCGATGCGTTGTTTTAAATATTGTTACCGGAGCGCGTGGTATGGAATTGAAGTTTATTTGGTAACTAGCTCAGTAAGCTCCGAACAGCCCACTTTTAAAGATATCAATGCGTCAGTTTGAATAAAATTAAGAGGATCTTGCCTAAAAAGCGCTAATTAGGTTATGAATACTATTTTATCGTTCCTGATCCTTTTCACGTTATTGAGACATTAACATTAATACCCCTGGATTTTTTTGTTATACATTCGTAGATTTATATTTTCTTTAATCTAAATCACAAGTATGAATATAGCTCAACATAAACAGTAAATGAAATCAAAGACATTTTTCTCGATTTAAACCTTCGGAATGAAGTTTATTGTAAAATATGATATGTTATATACAATTATTTCCGTAATTGGGAATGCTGATTGATATAAGATAAAAAAACATAGGAATAATATGAATAATGATAAAAAAAGAAAAGAAACCTTGAAATGGAAATTCTAAGCATATCAGAGGATGATTCGTTTACTTAAATTTCCAGGCGGTGGCTGCTTCGATGATATTTCCTTGGAGTGGTTCCAAAGAGTTGTAGGAGTAATATCTTCTGGGGCGGCGGCGACGGCGGTGTGTAGAAGCTGGATCGGCACAGTGTAGCAGGTGGAGGCGATCGTCTAGAAGTGCGCGGGGCGGCAGTGGAGTACTGGCCCTGAGTTGGCGATGGTCCGAAGATCTCTTTGAGCAGGCGTCGTTCTCGGAAGCAGGAAACTTCGTGAGCGGGCGACGGCGATCGTCCCAATGGAGATAGCAACGACGGTGGTGGCGTGGCTGACTCGGTGGTTGGTTTTGCGGCGACAGAGTGTCCTTTAAAGGACAGAGTAGTGTTGGCGGCGGCGTGCAGAGCAGATACGCTAGATGCGAGGGTGATGAAAACGTAAATCTTTGCTGTAGCTCGTATTCATTTCTGGATGGTGATGGTATGTTTACGTTTAATGATAATTCCTTTCTTGGAGAATTGCGCGGAATTCTCCTCGGGTCTCGCGGCACTATCAGAATGATACGCGGTTGGCTCAGCGGGTCATAGTAAGGGGATAGCGACGGCAGCGGGTGCTTTTCCCTTAAATCTCGTCGATAGACGTACTTGGACCGCGTCCGTGTATGACGTCCACTGCGTCATTTCGGCATCTATTACTATAAAAGACAGTATAGACACGCTTAAATCTGGCGGGCAGTATCAGCTAATGTATAGCAGTGTCAGCCAACATACCAAATTCTTTGGTGGCCCGTCAGTATCAGCTAATTTATAGCAGTATCAGCTAGCCTTGTGGAGAACTTTCGTAACTTGCTTTCAAATGCAGAAATTGATTTCTTATGTATCTCCGAGATGCAACCTCCTGCTGCTTTCCTGCTGTGTTACGTTCTAAGAAGTACATTTCTCTTAGAACGTGCGTTGTCCAATCAGAGACCAGCATGTTTAAGTGGCTGTTAAGTGGCTGTGAATGGCATTAACAATTGTGAATGTCGGAACAAATTAATTCAGTGCACTTGTTAAGGCTTATGAAAGGCCATTAAAGATATTATAATTTGACAGCTGGAGATGTAACTTCTAATGTTGTCATAACTTGTTTTATTAAAGTTGTACACTTGCTTAATTGTGTGATTGTTGCTATGTATTGAAACCTGAATATTGGTTTCAGTAACACACTGATCGCCTTTTCCTATGGGTGCTTCAATTTCTTGTTAAAAAAGCATTCCGCAGGTTTATTTTTGCGATTAAGCCTATTTTGCGACCAATTAATTTGTGGAGAATTAACATCTCCAAATAAAAGAAGGTTTTTACGATATGTGTATTTGAACATTCTGTCCGTTAATATCGTAAGCTGTGGGGTTAAATGGAGGTTTAGCTCAAATTAGGTACAAATTAGGTTTAGCTCAGTTATATATATATACTGCTTTTGATGGAAATTCACTCAAGTTCTCGATATGTGAAGAGTGGTACATTCAAACTTATTAGCTAAGTATAAGCACGCACCTACTTAATTCGTCTTCTTACTGAAGTCAGTAAACCGCTGTATTTAATGGTACTTGTTCGTGGTACGATTTTAAAAGTCTTCCCTGGAATTTTTATTCACTAAGAAAACTCTGCAAAATTGTTATCCTTGCTATGTTGATAATCACATGGCGATATGTTCCTCCTATCGTTTTTAAGAATGATTTTTACTACAGACATATCTACACTTTGCAGATCTAATGTAAACGTTTTATACAGTTAGTTCTCACAGTATTTAATTAATTTACGTATCAAATTTCCTTGTAAATAGTATTTGTTTAATTATACTTTTAAAAGGGCATAGTAATTATTATCTACTTTAAATAATGTTCTTAATTTTGCGATAAAAGTGATCAAATCATTGCTCTAATAGCACGAAAGTGTGACCTATTATTATACAAGCTATACTTTGCATAGAATTAGTGGTTTTTTCGAAAAAATGTTTTAATATTATATTTATGTACCATTAATCGAAGAAATTCATCCAAATAACGGCTATAATGAATTAATAATTATTATAATGATATTTACCATTAATTACAGTTAAGTTGCTATTATTTATGCTATCTAAAGAAATACTAACTTTTGATGTTTGATATTTTATGAAGGATATTATAACAATATAAAAATTAGCGACATTGCTTAATCCACTATAAAGGTTAAATTCAAATGAAAATCTTGATTGCGCTGTCTTATTTTTTACTTTACGTTACTACCATTTTAGCTTATTTTGTGAACATCATTAAGCATAACTATAATACTTGGATATAAAAGTATCTTTGTTGTATCTTTGTAGTTACCTAATAATACTTACGAAAGAAGCGAACCGGTCATTATAACGAAGGAAGTCTAATTTAATTTGTTTTACTTACACTAAAAAAAAATTAAGCAGGCGCAAAGTATTTATTTATTAATTCTGTTCAGAGAGAAGGCAGAATTTACTTTCCAATCATTTAATTGGATAAAACATCACAGGACAATTTTAAAATTGACAATTCATTTTCGGCTTATATTATAATTTTCATTCTATATATGTAAATTGAATCGATATATGTATAGTATATATCGATTTTCATTCTATATATGTATATTATAATTTATTTTACAATATTAATATTAATTTATTTTAATATATATATATAACTGTAATTAATGGTTGATCATTCATTAGTATGAAAACTTTTGTCTTGTAAATAGACAACTGCGTTTTATAGTCTATCTTAAAATTAAACACAGTATCTGTCAGATGAAAGACTTTTTTAATTTACCATACTAATGCATATGAATTATTTTGACATAAGTGTTTGTCCATGAAATCATTAAATGTTTAGATATTTTTAGAGGCTGTCCTGCAATGGACTATTCAATAATATTCTACTACAGTGTGGTCCAACCTCTAATTACCCAAAGGCCAATCAAAATTTAGTATAGGAAGTGAGGACCAGAGATATTCAAGAAAGAAAACGAATTACATACAACTTACTATTTTGATATATCACTTTATTTTACAGTCAAGAAATCAGTGTAATGATTGACACTGCTTTTCTGATACAAGTTTATCAATGTCCACTGTAAGTTCAGTAAGACATCTCAGACTCGATTCCAGTGAAGTACTTTCAAGGCAATTTCTCGTTTCTGATTAAATTTCGCTGCCAAACAGCGATAACATTTGCAGAGAGAATTTAAGCAGTTTGGGGAAACGTTCTTAGAAATATCTTTCCCGAAATTTTCAGGGATCTCAAACTTTTTAATCTGGTAGAATGGGTCTGCCTGAAGATCACAAATTTCTATTTGGAGGTCGCAGGGCACCTCACTCACTTCAATCCCTATGGGGTTGTTTAACAGTGCAAGTTTTAGTTTTAGGGAGTCAAAATCCTGTAATCTGTCCTCGAACTCTTTCTTGACATCAATTATTTCATGAAACATACTAAAATATGTGTCATTTTCTTCTCCTTCTTCTTTCAACTGCTTGCAAGATGGGAAGTGTGCTGTATTATTTATCTTCAGTGCAATTTGCATTACAACAAGTTTTTACGGAAGCCCTCAATATGTTCATAAAGTTCGGAAATATTTTGTTTCTTGTCTTGGAGTTTCAGGTTTAAAGCATTTAGTTGGGATGTTAAATCTGTCAAGAAAGCAAGATTATTTAAAAAAACTGGGTTTCTTCCAGTTTTTCTTGATACTCATGCCAAATGTTTTCATTTCTGAGAAAAGGAAGTATTTCATTCGTCAACTCAAAAAACTGTTGCAGGTAATTTCCATCACTTAGACAGCGCACTTCACAGTACAATGAAATGTCACCATACTCAGCAAATTGTCTAGGAATGCAATAAATGTTCTATGTCTCTGGGCTTTATTGCCTCCCCTTATATAAATTTACAGTATTTACAACAGTTTTCATTGTCTCACTGAGCGTTATCATTTTTCCACAGAGAACCTCCTAGTGGATAATGCACTGGGAAAACAAACAGTGTATGACTTTTTCTTTACACAGTTCTACTAAGCCTATGACAACCATTGCTTTAACTTTATCTGTTGAAATGCCACACCACTCACCATCGAAGAGTGAAGCTTATTGTTGAGGTAGCCATTATGGGAGAAATGAAGATTGTAAGGTGCTGGCATCTGTTGGAATGTAAGAAACTGTCACCTGATGGGTAGCGTTGCAAATTTCAACAGTTATTTAAAGTTAAAGCAGTAAGAAGGGTATACGAGTTTTTCCAAAACTTTAATTATATCTTTTCATTTTAAGTTTATATTTTTGCTCTTTAAGTTATAGTTTATATTTTTATCCAGTAAGAAGGACAATAGTGCCAACAAAATGAATAAGAGGGCCGCATGCGGCCCGCGGGTTGGACCACACTGTTCTAC
Source organism: Adranes taylori (assembly GCA_009867245.2). Lineage (NCBI taxonomy): Eukaryota > Metazoa > Arthropoda > Insecta > Coleoptera > Staphylinidae > Adranes > Adranes taylori. The sequence goes on from WYDF02257639.1 coordinate 8,362, forward strand.
TTAGGTAATTCTATCTTGTATATTATATATAGTAGGTTGTGACCCTAAAGTCTAAACGATCTATTTGATTAGCAGCAGCTTACAAATGTCCAATTAGAATACAAACTGAAAAGTATTTGATTTTTGTCCAGATTAGTTATAGAATTTTTATTATTTCTATAAAACGTGTCTTATTAAAATGCTCAAAAGCACATTTGAATTCAGAATGAGTAGTTATTTTGAGAGAAATTCTTCCGTTAATGGAGCTTAGTTATATAAGTTGTGTATACATATATGATATAATCTATATATTTATTAAATGTTATCATATATACATACATACTATGAAATATGAGGGTAACTAAAATTATTCTTGCGCATTTCATTTTTTACTATGATTTAAGTAATTTTCTCTGGTTCTTGATAGAAAAAAATTACTCGGTGATAACATAGAAATGATGTTTTCTTGTTGGTGTGTATTAATTTTATTTTAAAACCTTGTTTTGAATCATATGAATTAGAAATTTTGAAGCTCATTTATAGGATGTATTTATTACCCTATCATAGTATTTTATTGTTATCAGAAATGTAAATAACAGTTTTTCTGCTATTTATAAAATTCTATATAGCAGAAGCATTGAAAACAAGTTAAGTGCGTCTATATGATAACGTGTTTTCAGACGCATGTTGTCAAAACTGTCCAGTTGTATGAGCCAAACGTAAGATTGCAATCGTCAAACACTTTCATAAATATACAATGTTTAAAAATATTTTTTTCTTGGACAAAGTATCTTGATTCACTAAAAATAAACTCATGTTCAAAATTAACGCATTACTCAAATAATTCTATATAATTTTTACAAAATTATCTTTTAACATCAAAAAACAATTTAACTGGAGATAATTTAATATATTTAATGGAAACTTCTCGATAAAAATACAAATTCCACTTCAGGAACAAAACGATATTGGAAATCTTAAAAAACTCTATAAACAAAGAAAAGTGGAACGAAAGAATAAAAGTTTATAACTCGATAATAACTCGTTATATTCGCCGTGGTAAGCTCACTATCAAATTTTGGATTACTTTTTGGAGTATATTATCGCACTCGAAAAGAACAACTTGCTTCAATACCTGGAGATCACTAATTGCTGGTACAAGTCGTCTAACTGATCGTTTTACATCATCCCAAACGTGCTCTATTGGATTTAAATCTGGGCTTCGTGGGTCACTCCATGACTTGCATATTGACCTCTTGTAAGTAATCCAAAACTTGTCTAGCGATATGGGAGTTCGCATTATCCTGCATGAACATGAAATCCCTATAAATGGTGCGAAAGGCATTACATTGTCCTGAATAATGTTCTCTAGGTAGTATTAGCATTCATTAATTAACCTTTGGCGAATAGGGATTAACTCTGCGGACGTGAAAACAAATAGCTCCCCAGAACATTCTTGATCCACCAGCAAAGGGCCCACTTTGAGAGATTGTCGTGGTATCTTTCTCCAGTTCTTCGCCATACTCTTTCGCGAGATTTTCTCTTTGGCAAATCTCACGTTGTACTCTGTGTTCTGCGGTAATTAATGGTCCAACAGCAGGCTTCGTACTACTCAATCTTTCTTCCCTAAACCCTCTCGTTACAATTAAAGCAGAAACTCTAACATTTCTGACCGTTTCAAGCTGGTTACTGAGCTTGTTATTTACCTATTTCTGAAATCTTGCAGTTACAAAATACGATCATCTCTCGCACTTGTGAGTCGTTTTCTACTTTGACCACGTCTTCTAGAGTGTGATCCGGTTTCCCTAAATATTTTAACCATTCAACTGACTCGCATTCGACTACCAGCAAATTAGCTACATCTTGAACCGTAACTTATTATTATTAATATATTTCTTTAAAGTCGATCTCTTTCCGCCGACATGGCCTATCATCGACTTACAACGACTATAGACATTACTGAGTAAGACAGTTGACGATTATAAGGAAAATATAAGGAAAGAAAAAAGAAAAGAAAAAGACAACAATAATTTATCCTGAAAATCAGGTAAACGAAGGTGATTGGTCCTAAGGACGGAAATAGACCGACGTTATATATAAGAAAGAAAAGAAAGGTAAACGAAAAATTGTAATTTGAATATTACTAGCTCTAATGAAATCATATAGCCAAGATAAGATTCCCGGAGAGAGCATACAGCAACGAATCTATATGTAAAGGGGAGCTAAATCCCAATCGATGTTACTGAAAAATGAATGCGACAACATTATTTCTATTATTACTACATTCAAAAAACAAATGCTTCAAATCCCCATCACAACCACAAGAACAAAAGGGATCGTCCTAAAGACCAATTCTAAGGAGATGGGCCGGGAAGAGACCATGTCCATTTCAGAGTCCACAAATCAATGAAATCAACTCTACTTGAAATATCTAATGATCTAAATCAGAGAGATCTCTGTATAATTGGATTGATTCTACACAGTTTCTACACGCGTTAACATTGACTCCAACCATCTTTCCTGAAAACTATGAAAACAATAGAACTTAAGTAAAGTAAAGAACATACCTGGATGAAAACCTAACGGAATAATCGAATTCTGATAACCAGACTTACCCAAATGATCAGCATTCTCGTTTCAAAAATGTTCGAATGAGAAGGGATCCAACATAATTGAATATCTATCCCAGATGTGAAGAATTAATTTACTACCCTCTGAATAAAATCCAAACTTTTCCATGCATCTGAGAACGCCCATGGAATCCGAAAATTTAACAGAGGATTTGATCCCCAACAAGATAATAAGATGAATACACTTCAAAATACTATAGGCTTCAGCAGAAAACACATTACAACAATCAGGAAGTCTAATAGATAATTCAATTCGGGGATTCTGACAAAAAACACCTACAGCAGCCGAATTAGGAGAATCAAATAACGACCCGTCGTGCGAACATTGTTATTTACCTATTTCTGAAAGCTTGCGGTTGCAAAATACGATCATTTATCGCACTTTGAAGTCGTTTTCTACTTTGACCACTTGTTCTTGAATGCGATCCGGTTTCCCTAAATTTTGAAACCATTCAACTGACTACCAGCAAATTAGCTACATCTTGAACTGCAACTTCAATGACTGAAGAACAACTGTTTAATAAAACTTGACAATAACTTTTGGGTGTTTTCACCAGAAATGTCTTCTTCAATAAGTTTTGGTTTTGGATTTTTATCCTTCAACCATTATTATTCCCATATGACAATCTGGTGTTTTTGTTATTGGTTTTGATAACCATTATTCACGATGGCATTATCTCTTGAAAAGCGATTGAAAGGATTTTCTTCCGCGTACGTCTTTTTCAATAAATCTTCAATTAGTTATTATACATTTACTGTAATATTTATGTTTGTTCACTAAAAATGTTGATTAACTTTAAATTTACTTTGACATTTCCACAAAACGTCACACATCCACCATAAATATCAATATTACTTTGTAGTGACATAAAGCTACAAGATTATGTTCAGATAAAAACAAAAATTATAGAAAGTATTGAGAAACATTGAGTAGTGCGTTAATTTTGAACATTAGTTTATATAACAGAAGTTGTTTTATTAATTTACTGTTTGTAGTAAAACTTTCAGAATTGAGTGTTCAAATTTTACCTCAAAACACCAATGTCTGACAACTCACGTTTGTCGTTGTTCTCTTGAGTTGTTTGATGAAGATATTTACATTTACCTCACCCATCACATATATTTATAAATTTAAAGCTTATATATTTCATTTTACTATAAAAACTTAAACATTCTTAAAGTGTATGAAAATTTCATTGCATAAAAAATTTTAGCTTATATTTAAAAGTTTGTATATTTATTATTAAAATTAAATAATAGCATTAAATGTTAGTATATAGAATAATTAGTAATTGTAATGTTATAATCACACACAGTAACTTTGTAACATTTATGAAGTGCCCTACCAATTTATTCAGGAAAAGGGCATTTATTTAATGCAAAGTATAGAGGTTGTAACTTAAACTTAATTCAATACTTAGTTTATGTATAATTAACATATATGTCAATAGTTTTGAAGCTCCCGACTTGCGACTATGCAATAGTTGCCTTACGTTTTATGTGTAACACTTATTGCCATTTAATCTCGATTTTGAAATAACAAATTAAAATAAAAAGAGGAATTATAATTTTTAAACAAATTTTCGTTGTACACAGTATTTAACACTAAAATGTACAATGAGTTGTGCAAAATTGTTTTTGTGTATAAGTATTGATGTGTATGATAATTAATATAATACTATAAATACTAAAATGTTGTTTAAACCTTTTTAAAACTATATAACTAATTGTTTTTCTTCGGATATGAATCACTTTCCAAAATTTGTGATCGCAATTTTCAACGATGATCCTAATTTTGAAATTCTTAGCAATAATTATTTGTACTTTTTATTTTGATGCAAAAAATATTGCAATAGAAACGTAAAAGATTGTCACTAGAAACGCTCACAGAATACTGTTTTTTTTGTCAAAATTCTTATTATTTTTCATATTTATAGTTTTCGTTATATAGCTTTTATCTATCATTAATGGGTTTCAAAAGTTACATAGTTGATTTTATTGAGTTCTTGGTATTCGCCATGCATTCAAACAAAAAGTTTTCAAACCATTATTTTCGGCTCAGAGATCTCAAAGACGTACTTCCAAATCATGACAGAACTATACTATCTTTAGTACACGAAAAGTGGGTTGATACAAGCACTCAAAATGATTGATTGATTAAATCTTTAAAACAAATCTAGATACTTACTTTTCACGAATTTGATGCCAATATGTTAAAAAAGTCAAATAAATGTCTCGTTTATATTCGCATATTAAAATTTACTTCCAAAATTTATAATGACGTCCTTACGCATATTGTCTAAACATTTAACACATTTTTCGGCTATTTCTAAACACAAATCTAACGTTTTTGATAAAACTGCTCGACATTATAGCAAGTCTAATCAGCTAAAAGTTACATTATGTGGAGCTGCAGGTATTGACAGTTTTTTAAGGTTTCTTTTTTATAGAAAAGAGACGTAGTAGACTAATTCCTTTTTATGATTTTCTACTTTTATTCCTAAAAGTGTTAGGTTTTTTATTAACTCGTTTTAAATTAGTTTAAATATAATGCAACTTTTCAGGAAATATTGGACAGCCATTAAGTCTACTGTTAAAACAATGTAATATGATTGACGAATTAGCTCTTTATGACATTAAAGGTGCTAGTGGACTAGCAGCAGAATTAATGCACATTGATACAGCTTGCAAAGTTACTTCGTATAATCATACTTTACATGCAGAAGCTTTTAAGGTATTTGTAACGATCAATTGTACTATTTTTCACGAAGCCAGTGCCTAATCATTGCGTTTTCATCATGTTTTAATTTTATTGGATCATCAGATATCCTTGGCGTTTTGAATATACCGGGTGATACAAATTAAATATATTTATAAATTGAATATATACAAAATGTCTGTATTATTTTTATACTTCGTCCGGTATATTTTTACAAGCGATTGGTACAACTAGCACCTTCTCTTGCTCCGTGCAAGGGTTGACATTCGGTCACGACATTACCGACATACAGAGTTCTACATTATCCGTTACCGTCATATAGTTTACATTTTCCACCGCATGTGGCGCCCTCTCGTCCGTTGCGCAGAAATTAGTGACTCTCCCAGTGGTTTCCCACTATTCAAATCAATGTAGAATTGCACACAATTAGATTTTATGTCACTATTTGTTCGTAACACTTGTAGTAGGAGCAGTATAAGTAGCGAGCGTACTATGTAACATTATTTGTTATAGAATACAGGGAGTTTCAAAAAGGATGACTTAGTTTGGGAGTTATTTCACCTTAAGTAAATTGTGTTAATAAATAACTTGATTTATAGAAAGAAAGAATATATGTATTTTCTGAAAGACCAATATACATGCACCTACAAATCAATACATTAACAAGCAGAAATACATCAATAAATAGAAAAACCCCAAAATTTGTTATACCTTAATTAATTAACAAATTACTTCAGTATTAATTAATACATTAGTTACATACATCAAATCAATTCAATACGTGTGAAGTACTCGTGATATTCTAGAATCGAATACGGTTCAATCCTGTGTGTAAGACTTTAAATACCTTATGATTTGTAATTGACTTACTGAAGAGCGTAGGCGATTGAATAATTTCATCGCTGTGTAAATAAGGTTATTTTCAGAAATCTTAAGACGATGTTTGTGGCTTGTGTAATGGTTGTGTTTTTTCTCATAAGTCTCATGCATGTTCTTATTTTTAAAGTTTTGTATTAAACATTCTAATATGAATACGGATGTTAGGGCAAGGATTTTATTTATTTTTTGGAAGACTCCTCGACAGCTCTGCTTTGTTCCCATATCGTATAATAGTCTTATTACTTTTTTTGAGTCTAAATGTTTTGAGTGCACAACTACTTTGTCCCCAAAACATGATTCCAAAGCGAATTTGTGATTCAAAGTTCGAGTAGTAGACCTGTTTCAGTGCCTGTGAATTAACATTCTGTTTTAGAATTCCAATTGAATACGTAACTATACTCAATTTAATTTATTATTACATGGTTTGTGTTAGATACTATTTTGGGTATATCATTTATAAAAATAATGAACAGTAATGGTCCAAGGATGCTTCCTTGCGGAATACCCTTTGTTATTTGCAGGGTTGTAGATAAAATGTTATTATTTTTATGGATTGATACTACTTGGCTTCTATTCTCAAAGTGCGATGTTATTATTTTTCCTGAGTTTCCTCTTACTCCATGTGTCCATTTTTTTAAGGATTTCGTAATCTAAGCAGTCGAATGCTTTGGTAAGTCTAGAAATTGTCCACACGGGATATCTCCGGCCTCCAGTGCATCGTTAACTGCATCGATTAGCGAGAGGATCGATGTCATGACATTTCTTCCCTTTATATACCCATGTTGTGCTGGGTTTAACAGAATTTGTGTTGCAAGCTGTCAGTTGAAACTCAATGAGCTTTTCCAATATTTTACTCATTCCAGGTAGAGAACTCATGTGCCTATATTTTTTTTATCTTGTCTGTGTCTATGTCTATTTTTGAATACAGGTTTCCTTATCGCAGACGTAAGGAAATGTTGATGTCTTCAATGTAGAATTTATCGCATGTTATAGATTTCGGTATATAAGTAATACAGTGTTTTATAAGTGCCATGGGGAGATAGTCCACTCAATAACTCCTAGTAGATTTTAAGTTCTTTAGTATGTTTATTATTATTTCGTCTGTAATGTCTGTAAATGTCATACTTTTCTCAGTATAGTTTATACTGTTTCCTGTTTCATAAGTATTATTATTTAAGGATGCCGCTAAGTTCTGTCTAACGTTTACGAAATAATTATTAAACTGGTTGTTGTGATCACTTCTTGTGGCTAGCGCATGTGTTTTCGCTGGTTTCTCAGTTGTGTTATTTACTATAGACCACTTAGTTTTGTTTTTAATTTCTGACTCGCGGATAAATTTTGAGTAATGTTCAGTTTTAAATTTTCCTAATCGTTCGTTATTAGCTTTTTAATTAGTTTGTATTCCGTGTTATATTAAGGGTCCACTTGTAATATTTCTACATCATACTCTAGTAGTTTTTTATTTCGTTGTCTTTCCCTTTTTTCATATGCATTTAAGTTAATTTGCTTGCGTTTTACTTTTGTAAGGGGTACACAGACATTTACAATTTCATAAATCGTACTACAAAGTATTTCCCAAATTTTATTTGTTTCAGTTATTGATATTTGTTAGAGAAAAGTCCAGTTTACTCCTCGTAGTTCGTATACAAAGCATTATATTGATTCCGCATGATATCGTGAATACTTTGGTGTCTTTTTTTGTCTTACTCTAGTGTGAGTTATTGTACTATGAATATTTATTCCTAGATGATCCGAGATATCACAATCTATGACTTTGCCGGAGAAGATATTACGATTTGTTAATACATTATCTAAACAAGCGTTAGTTGTATTAGTTACACGTGTTGGTTTATTTATTATTGTGTTTACGTTAATAAACGTTAAAATTTCGTTTATCTTTATGTAATTTCCTTAATGTTTCGATAATGGTGTTTATATTAGGTGTAGATTGCAGTTCCTCCATGATTATCGCTATTACGGCAGAAATTTGATGCTAGGGTGTAACCCAATATTTTGTGTAACTGAATACCGTCACTACTTTTCCAATAAAACGGTGCACTCCTCATTTTCGGAAAGCATCCACTCGATTGAATTACACTATTACCTATTGATTGCATCTTTGATTTATAATTCTTATTTCTTGGTTTTTGTGTTTGTAGGTGCTATTTACTTCTGGAGGTGTGTATAATATTAGTTTTCCTTTAGCTCATCTAGTAGTATTAGAGTTTAATGCAGCGTAGACAACTAGGTGGTTGATAAGAGCTGCAGTACTTATTTAAGCGCGCACTTCACATTAGGTTGTCCAGTCCGTTCTTAAGCTTATTTTTGGATGTTGCATTGACAACGGAATCAGCCAAGGCGTTCCACTGAGTTACTATTCTATTGCAAATAAAGTGCTTCCTTGGGTTACGGCGACATAGTTCGGTTCTTAATTTGAAGCTGTGCCACGTAAGTGTATGTTTGCGTTCTTCATGAAGATACACTCTAGATTGAACTGAAGTATCCATTTATTATTTTATAGGTTTCGATCAAGTCTCCTCTTGTTCTACGTTCCAGTAAAGAAGGCAGATTCAGAGATGCTAACCTATCTTCATAAGACTTAGTCGCTTTTCTCTGCACTCGTTCCGGGGCCTCAATATACGGGTTCCAAACCGAGTGACCATATTCCAGTGTGGGGCGAATGTATGCTTTGTATATAATCAAAAACGCATATTAGGGAATTGGATGTATGAAAATTATGTATATTAGGGAATTGGCATTCTGAACTACATAGTTTATATGTTCGTCCCACTTCAAGTTTAGCCAAGATCTTTTTGTGTTGTTACTGTGCACAATAGTTCTCCAGAAAGCAAATAAGATTTCTCTGGATTTGACATACCCATATGCAGAACATTACATATGCCTACGTTGAGTGGTAGGAGCCAAATTTGCGTCCAGTCTTGGATGTGGTTCGGAAACCTGTGGAACACCGCTAGGAATATTGTGCTCTGCGAAAAAAATATATGACTCTGTATGAACGTGCTGTTAGAAATCTATGGATCCATTTGAGTAGATTACCTCTTATTCCCAATGCTTCTAATTTGTAGAGTAATCTTTCGGGTGGTACTTTGTCAAATGGTTTTTCGAAGTCTAGGTAAATGAGGTCCATGGACTCGCCATTGTCAAATTTGACAGTGTTTTTGTCTAGCGCTAAAAGTAGATTACTTGTGGCCGATCGCCCTGTGAAGAATTCATGCTGAGCTTCTCCAAATGTACTGTTTTCAAATAAGAATGTGGTGACATCATCAGCTATTATTTTTCCATGCATTTGCAGAGCATAGACGTCAGACTAATTGGTCTATAATTTATGGTTTTTGTTTTATCCCCCTTCTTGTAAATAGGGATAATTGTTGCTTTTCTCCATTCTTCTGGCACTTCACCGCTGGCCAAAGAATCAGTTATAACTTTAGATAATGGGAAGCAGATTGCGCTTGCGCAATTTTTAAGTAACACTGGTGGTATGTTGTCTGTTCCTGGGCTGGAGTTTGACTTCAGATTGTTTAATATTTTATTCACTCTATCGGGATCTCTGTTGATTGAATCGATATTGTTAGTAACTCGAGGCAAATATTGGAAGGGACCCTGAGTTTCCTGAGAGTAAGCACTGTAAAATTGTTTACCAAACTCGTCCACAATTAATCCCTGCTATCCTAATTAATTTGTTATCCCTGCTATCCTAATTAATTTGTTATCCGGTTGGTTCGTTTTGGTGATCGGTGCGCAAAGAGATTGATCTTACTTTAGAACTTAATGTGTTTGAGGCATAATTGAAAAACTTCTCCCTGTCTTCCAATATTGCCTCTTCGTACTTGGGTTTTTCTGCTCTAATTTGTGATGTGATTTCGTTGCACAGTTTTCTGTATATCTGATATGCTTTAGCTGTTTTTAATGCTATGTATCGGCCCCAGAAATGCGTTTTTTCTGCGTGAGTTTGACCACGGTTGAATTTAACCAGGGTTTTTGTACATGTTTGATTACAGCTTTTTCTGGAAACAATTGTTCCATTGCATAGGTTAGGGCATTGCATAATTTTGTATAGTTGTCAATTTTGTATAGTTTGTAAAAGTTGCGTACGCGCCTAATTTTGCAATTGGTATTTTCTATAGAAAGTTGCATGATGGCTTCGATAGTGCAGTGGTCGCTTTTTCCTATGGGCGAATTTATCTTAATGTTGATTATTAACTCCTTATCATTTGTAAATTGTAGATCGTGTACTGAGGGATTATTGAGTGCTCGGGATCTATTTATTTCTAGTACTAGCTGATGCAAATGACTGTCCAAATAAGAATCGTGGAAGTTTCAGCAGAAATTGGATAGTTATTTGGCGGTTGGTAGACACATATTAAATTCAGTTCGTTTAGACTATTTTCCCCTGGCATATAATACCTCGCTCGAACCTTCAATTAGGTCACGTGCTTAATATATATAGTTTATGACCTCTCAGGTCATTGATTAAATACACACAAATACAATCGCCTCTTTTGTCTTTCCGATCAACTCTATTTAACGTGTTAGTTCGGGACACATACTATACCGTCCGGAGTGTCAGTGTTTAGGCATGTTTCGGATATCATAATTATATGCGGTTCAGAGGCTGTTACTTCACTCATAAATTCATTGAATTTTGCGGCCAACGAAGGTAATAATTGTGTACATAAGTCATTTGACATAAATTAGGTTTGGTTATGGCATTTAAAGGAGTTACCTGGTTTTGTTCCATATCTATTCTCTTAGCGTCTCCATTTTTTTTTGTTTTTTAAAAGTTCTTGAAATTTCTCGGCTGTCTCATCTAGTCTTACACCTTTGACATGTCACCATGCTCTTGTTTTTAATGTGCCGCTTGCTAATTTGAGTTCATCACTTGTAATTGCCGCGCCCATTATGTTATTTTTCTTAATATTTCTGTTTTTCTAGAGTTCATCTTTGTTTTCTTAGTTTTTAATGTGTAAGTTTTCAGAGTTAGGGAGTTTACAAACGTTCAGTGATATCTGTGTAGCTTCGGCGCGATTGTTAATCTCGGTAATACTGGCCGGTGTGGTGATCAATTTTGCTATGTAGCTGGTTGCGTTGCTTGAAGAATTTGTAGGTTAGCTATTCAGGTCAGATGGTTGGCTACCTTTACTCACTGTCACATTAGCGTTAACTTCACTTTTGTTTACGTTGTCATTTCTAATTTGCCTCGCTGGTCACGAATTTCTTCCCCTGAATTTTCTTATCAGCTTTTTTATTGTTATGCACAAGTTGTATGGTGTACTATTGTCACAAGTTGAATGACCATCCTTACTACCTACCGGTTGAGAGGATGAGTGGTTGGAAGATTCATCAACTTGTTTGTGTCTTGTACTCATGTACGTAGGGAATTGATTGGGTTCCGTATGCTGAACCGTATGCTTGATTGGGTTCTGTTTGATATACGAACTTTGCTTTAATATTATTCGAGATATCTGAGACGATCGCATCCTGTTGAGCTTTTAGGGCTTTGTTTAAATCATTTAGATTGATGTTATTGTGGCTACTCTCTTTTAATAGTTTGATTTCGTTTATGAGATGGTCTATCTTTTTTCTTGTTCGATTATTATTTGGCACATACAATAGTTGTAACTTCGATTGCAGTTTTCTGCATTTGTGGTTGATTTTCCAGAAAAACCTTCAAATTCGGATGTTAATGTTGCACTATTTCTTGAGACCTCACTTTCACATGATTTTAGATTACATGTTCACTTTTGTAAACTGTGCGTTGTGTTCATGTCCACAAAATCTTCAACACTTATATTCACACATTTTATGTGATACTCTCTAAACAGATAGTACATACTACATGTTCGTCATATTTGTTCAGATGACTGACAGACGTTACAGACGCCTGACGCCATCTTGAAAGTTCTTGGTACGATTTAGTTAATTCATGGTTTATGTATATCAGTGTCTTATGTGTATCTTCTATCTGTTTTCTAAAACAAATCTTGATTATTTTTAGCTTCTAGTCAGAATCTTGATTGTTTTTTAGCCTTCATTATTTGCCTTTTTGGATCCTCGGTTATAAAGCATACTTTTAAAATTTTATTTTTACCAATTAATGATATACTTTGAACATCATCCTATTTTATGGTAACATGAAGTTCCTTAAAAAAATTTCGAGTTACTTCCACTGCTTGATCATTTTGGATTTGTGGTATGTTACAAATTATTATGTTGTTTGTTCGACACTCTTGTTAGTTTTTATTTCTCTCTTCAGTATATCAATTACTTCCGATAGTCTTTTATTCTCTTCTTTTTGTATTTCGTATTTAGGGACTAATTCTGTGTAATTTCGTTCAAGCTTTGTTAAGACTGCCATAACATTGTCAATGGTAAATTTATTTTCTGGGTTATTTGTGGTCTCTTTATTTCTAGATGAGTTTGGAGTCCCTCCGATAATAGTTCTGTTTTAATTTTCCATATTTTCATCGTCGAAATTTCGCTACAATCCTCACATACCCAGTTTGATTTTATATTTCTAAGATGGTCTACAAAATCTTCTTCGGTTAGGTTTGTGCAGCCCTGATGAAAATACTGTTTGCATTTTTCCACACATGCAATAGAAAATACAGTTTTTGTAATATTTCTGACATATCGAGCATGAAAATGTTTTCGTGTTAACTATGTTTTGCCATTCTCTGTAGAATTTTTTTAATTACAAGTGACTCTGTAAAAACTTTATGTAAGTAGACGTTTTTCGTAAAAACACTTTACTCGTATTATTTAAATAAACCACATGTAAAATAATCACACACACTTTTATGAATCTTGTTTATAGTAAATAGTAAACTCTTTATTTACGGAATTACCCCCTTTTACAACACAAATTCAGATTTGACATTTCTTACTCTAATATTAATAGTTGTCAATATTGAAAATTTAACACTCCTACATCCATATATTTGTAGATTTACAATCTAAATATTTATCTTAAAGATAGATGAATTCTTACATGCTAATAGGTATAGTATTGATTAGTTACAGTAAATTGTTTTTAAGACATTTAATATACACTAATATATTGATTAGTTGCAACTTTGTCGTAGTTCCTCACTCTTATATTTAAACGCATTAAATTGACTCAAACTACTTCAATCCTTTGTATGTATTAATTGGCTACTTAAAAACAGTAAGTTAAACAGTACTGATTTACAGCAATAATTTTTTTACATTTTATGAGACACATATACTGAAACTACTGCACTTTGTAGTTTTAGTCTTAACCTCAATTATAATTCTAATAAAGGGGTTTTAATTAGTAGAAAACATGTCAAAATATTGCACTTATATTTGACATGAATCAATGTATTTTGAACACTGATTTTTAATACATATCTGGTTTTTTTGATAGATTTACTTCTAAATTTAGCTAATTATTACAAAATATTCTAGGACGCAAGTTTAGTCGTTATAGCTGCTTCAAGTCCACGTTCAAGTATAAAAGAAGATTATTATGCACCATTTGAAGCAAACGCTTATATTGTTAAAGAACTTATTGAATATGGTAGCATCTACTCTCCACAGGTAATATTTTAAATTCAAGTGATTTGTCCAATATTAGCGCAGTGGCATATAAACGCAGATTAAACAGGTTTTAACTTTATTTTTATCTCTAATTTAGGCATTGTACGCTATAGCAACAACACCAATAGAATCTCTCGTACCATTGGCATTTGAAATTTTTAAATTGAAAGGTATTTGCGTCGCAAAAACTTTAATGGGTGTTACAGAAATAGATATCGTGCGGGCGAATACTTTTGTTGCTGATTTATTAGGAATTGAACCAGAATATGTTACCGTTCCAGTTATTGGCGGAAATTCTAAAGATACGATTGTACCTTGTTATTCGTTAGCTAAGCCCTGCAATGATTTCACACCCGTAAGTAACCGTTTTTTTTATTTGAAACTTGGTTATTTCAGAATTTTTATATCAAGATATTTGGAACTGATAAAAAAAAATTAAATTGAATTTAATTTGCCAAAGAATTTAAATCTGGCCTCAACCAATACAAACCACTAGACCTTTATAAAGTTCATAATATGGTTCCTATGATACCCCGTTCTATCCTCTTCCTAAGATCCATAAAGGCTCTAATTTCCCGGTTCGTTCAATAGTTTCTTACTGCAGCTCTTACATTTACAAAGCCTCCAGATTTGTTGACCATAAACTTAAAGAAATAATAGGTAACGATTTTACATATTCCATTCACAATACTTCTCAAAATCATTATGATGGTTGTCTCATTCGCAAACATTTCTACAAAGTTAAAGATCGTCCTTCGCCTATAGATTATACCATACTATATTCATTCATACCATTCTATGGTGACATTTCTTTCCGTATACGAGATTGTCTTACCAAAAATTATAAATAATGATATCCTTTTCTTCTCCGTCCAACTTTAGTACTCATCTTGTCTGGAACAAAGACCATATTGATCCCCTATCTCGTTTAGGAGTTTACGCTGCTACTTGCAAATGCAGTGCTATATTGGCCAAACAGGTCGGTCCTTCACCTCTCGTATAAAATAGCATTTACGTAGTATAGCTCTATCTAAGGATAACTCTAATCTAGCTAATCACATCAATAGTTTTGTAATTTTGAACATATTTTTGACTTAGATGTCAATCTGAAAATCCTTCATTTTTGCGAAAAAGGCATAAAACTTAATATTGCTGAAAACCTTGAAATAACTCTTTAAAACCTTTCATGGCAATCTTTATGACCAAATCAATTTCTCTTCCTCTGATTTTTTTCGTGGATTACCACTTAAACATTACTAATAGTAGGTAACCTTATCTTTTACATAATTCCATACAGCAAGGCTCCATTTGATCACCTTTTGTAATTTTTTTCACATGTTACATTAGTGACTTATTTGACATTAGTTACACTCAAATAAACAGGTAATTTAATTCCCCAATTTAATTTGAATTTAATGCGTTAATATCCATTAATAATGTTATTTATTCTGTCCTATTCTATTTTAGCTTGATAATGGCAAGATAACCGAAAATGCATTTACTATTTTAACAATATTAAAGTTTGCTGTAGACGAATGGCGATTCTTTCATTTATAATTTTATAATTATGGTCTACCACTCATTAAATATTTTCAATTCATTGATGAATATTGTTTGCTTAGGAAGAAACTGAAAAACTAACAACTTCATCAAGAATGGCTCGTCGTAATATATTACGTATGAAAGGCAATGAAGCCGCAACATTGTCAACCGCATTTGGAATTGCACGTTTCGTAATTTCGTTGCTGAAGGGTATCAAGGGTCAAACAGTTTTTGAACATGCTTTCATTCGAACCGATGCTCATCCCAATGTACACTTTTTGTCAGTGCCACTACAAATTGGTCAAGGTAATTTTAATTGAAGCAAAGTTTCAGACTTTCATGATATATCGTCTCTAGTTTTATTGTTTTGACGTGAGATTTTTTTAAAGGTGCTGAAGTTGAGATTCTTTGGACGTGCACGCAACAAAGCGAAAAAAAATAATAATTATTATAATTATTAGTATAGGAATGACTAACAAGGTTATCAACAACCTAGATGACCATCTTCTGAAATTTGTGCAGGAGCACGAATTAGCGGCTGTGGGGTCATTTCTATTTAAGACTGCAAGAAAGGCGTCTGAATCCCTTGGACTATGATTCTCGACAGATATGCGGGCCAATGATGGTGAAGCAATGAACGTGATGGAGTTAGATATCGAGGCTGCCAAAAAGGTAGTTAGAAAATCAGAATTGGCAATATTCAAAGAACTCCATCGGGATAAATCTATGCATGTCCAATTAATTTTATAACGTCATTGCCGAGTTTGAGCTGTCACCACATTTAACGTTCAGCTTTTTAAGATCTGCTGGCCTGCGATCTGAAACTGTGGTATTTATTTTTGCATGCCAAGATGGTGTCATAAACACGCTTGTCTACCGTAAGAATATAATGGCCGTAGAGGTGGCAGATACGAACTGCCGAGCATGCAAGTATCAACCAGAGACGTTACTTCATATTCTTTCCGCATGCCGGTGTATGCTAGAACAAAATACATCCAGCACCATAATGCCTAATGCCGCCTTAAGAGTGCTATATTTTCATCTGCGACATTCTTACGGTATAGGCAAAGACCCGGTTCCACCCTACGTCGTTAAGGATATTGAGACCGTAGTTGAAAATGCACTGTTAAAATCTTTTGGAACTACGGTTTTCCTACAACCCATCAAATAGCCGCAAACAGACCTGAATCTAATAAGATTCCACTAAGCGGGAGATGTTCCTTATAGAATTTTCTAGCCCCGCTGATAAAAATATTGAAATTAAGGAACGAGAAGAAGTGGCTAAATATCAGGATTTTCTAGTTCTCATCATTGGAGTCATGAGAGGCACCATGTCCTCCCTAATAAACTATATTAAGACTATACCGACTTGCGAGGCCAAAGCTGAAGAATTAGCAAGTCAGATGCAAAAGGCCGTAATTCTGGGCATGTTGAGTTTACTTCGGTCACACAACTCGACAATGACGTGAGGACTTACGTCGTTACGTGACATCTGCTCAAAGGAGAATCTCATGTATGACGTCTTTGATTTTTTTAGAGGTGCTGAAGTTGAGATTCTTTGGAGGTGCACGCTACAAAATAATAAAAATAATAAGTTTATTCTAAACTAAGTTACAAAAAGAAATATATGTTTAAAAGTGGTAATTTATAATAACTTTGATGAACGTAATAGATTAAATAAAAGGAGTATGTTAAGTTGTATGTCCTACTATTTTATTTATTTATTTATTAACGGGATACCCCCAATATACAATAAAATTTTTGCATAATAATATTGTTAAGAATAAGAGAATGAATATAGTAGCAAATACTATAATTCAGCTTATACAAGAAAAGTAGTACAAATATGAAAATAAAGATACACTAAAATATTTATAAAACTAGTATTTGCCACATACAAAAATATTGAACCAAAATATAATTGTTGACAAGTTTAGAAAGTTAATAAGCCAAAAAGAAAAAATATATTAAACTATCTTGCACAATAATAAATGCAATATTAGTATAAGAGATGTAACAAAAACACAAGTAACAAAACAACAATAAAGCATAAATTATTAAAGCCCTACAGTACTATACTAGACTAAAAGTTGATTAGATCATTTCCAACTTGTTACAGAACACAGTAAACGAATCACAGATCACAGAAAAAATTTTCTCGTTTCCCAGTGGCAACATTACCTAATTTTTTGACAATAATTTTTTGATGGTTTATGCAATCCGTAATTAGTCTCATTGAATGTAATTCTAACCAAAATTTGGTGCCTTTGAGGTCTATTTTGAGCGCTAAACTGGATAACCTCCAAAAATTTGGGACAATCAGTTCAATTATTCATAAAAATTTCAAATCTCCAACCTTCCTTCTGCGTTCCAAACTCTACAGCCCTATAAAGTCTGACATCAAATCATGTCCATACAGTTTTACGTTCAAGCCCAGTTTAAATGCAATCGTTTTCAAAAACCTTTTCTGTACTTTTTCAATTGACATTTTTTGTACCGTATAATATGGATCCCATATTAGTAATACCTCTGTAATTGCTAATAATGTGTCTATCTCCTGATTTAAAAATAGGCTCAATAAAAATATTTTTCCAAAGATCAGGAAAGATTCCCATCGATATAGATTTATTAAAGATTAAGTACAAAGGTCTCACCTAGAGAACATCGTCTTCTGAACGAATACAGTGCAAAGACCATCTGAACCCAAAGATGGACTTGGTTGTTTACTTATCAGTCTGATGATCTCATTTCAGAGACATGCATATGGAACAATTCAGGGTTAAAACTATTACAGTTATTTCTAGAAGAATTGATAACCATCATTGTATAATAACTACTATTATCAAACACTATTGCACAGAAATCAACAAAAATAAGTTCGAAATCTCCGCTGGGGTAGCAGCAATTGTATTGTCCAACTGAAACGCTTTAGGGTTATCCTGATTTATTGTTTTCACGAATAAATTTCCAAAAATTCTTCGGATCAGTAATGGAGGCTATGTTCTGCCTTGTGTACGAAAGCCTCATAACAATTTTTGCTCATAACAATTTTAACATGTAGAGCGGAATTTTGAGATTTCCTGATAATCAACACTATTGCTTGACTCTTTAAATGACTCTTTAAAGTGCGATTTTTTTCTTTATTACTAACTCTCGCAGTTCTGTTGACAACCATTTAGAATAATTGGGTGATTTCAACCTTCTAACTGGGACATATTAACTAATTGCTATATTGAGAAAACTATAAAATTTTGTTCTGTCTCAATTTTATATTCTAGTTGATTAATGTTGTAGAGTAGGAGTGGTCTATTATTGCGCATGTGTCATTATTGTTTATTCTCGTTACATTGTCTGCATCCATTTTATTTAAAGGCTTAAATCCTTATCTTTCTAATAGGTTTATATAGTCAATTGTAGTTTTATTGGTCTTTCATAAATCTATATTCATGTCATCAACAACCTTTCTAGATTATTCTCGAATTCTTCTTCGATTTTGTTCGATGGTAGTGCTATAGTGCTATTATTTTAAATTTTCTTTTATTATGTAATTGTATTGATATCGTGTTGTATTCATCCTTCTATGATGCAGTTATATTGTATTTTCTTGTCTCAGTTATGCATATGGATGTTCCTCCTCATTTACCATCCCTGCAATTATATTCTACATTATATTCCGGTATGCTAAAGTAATTTGTTTCTGTGTCATTTAACCATGTTTCCGTTAACACAATTATGTGTGATTCTCTTAGGGCTGCGATGTTAATAATTTTTTGGAATTTATTCTTTATACTTCTTGTATTTACTAAAATTATATTGAGACTATTCATAATTTAAGATAATTGAATTTTTCTACTATATTGTGATTTAAGATTTAATTTCTTTTAAGATTATCGATGTCCGCTTCTTACTTTATTTTCCACGCCTGTTCTCCTTCTTCGAATCTCACAAAAATTTGTCCTTTTCCATGCCATACATACTTGAAACTTTTTAATAATCTTTGCTGCGTTGGGCATAATTCTTCATTTATGTACATATTATTGTTGTAAATTGTTTCTATGAGACATTTGTGTGGAGTAAGTCTTCCTTTTCTACCTCTGGCCTTTATGCATTCATTTTTCTTCTTCGTGCTTTTAAATATCATTCTCACTATTGTTTGAGACTTTGTATAATTTAAACGTGTTGTATATCATTAGGCGTTATTTCTTGTGATACATGATTTAATACTTTTCGAATTATCTCATGTGTTTCTCCTGATCGATCTCCCTCGTCTACTAGCCTTGTTATTATAATATTCTTTTCAATTTTCAAGAAGGGTCCAACTGAAAATTATAACTTTTTTAAGATGGCACGCCAACAACACTTACGGTGGGATAATTAAGACGAATCATTATTTACCCGCAATCGTCAACACTTTCTACATATGCCTATACGTTTTATATCTTCACAATTTATATTAAAATTTATTGAAACTATTTTAGGTGGCATCCAACGTGATCTTGGAATTCCAAATATATCTGATTATGAACGATGTCTTCTGGACCGAGCGATTCCGCATCTACAACGTGAATACGAACGTGCTAAAAATTTCTTGGGCATCAAAGATGTGGAACCATGTGATCCTTGTTCTGACGACCCCAAAGAGCCACTTTGTCCTGAAGACTACTGCGAAAAGTTAAAGAAATCATCTTTATGTGATACTCCAACTGGAAAAGTTCAATGACTTTAGTAATTTAGTATTTATATTATTTCCTAAATTGTATATTTTGGATTAAATAAATAATTTTTTTATAAAAATCGCTATATAATATTCTATACACCTCACTAAATAATGTATATATTATTGGATAAAGTTTAAAATGGTTCATAACTTTAAGAATTACTCGTTTTGTTACTGTCTGTAGTTGTTAATGTAAAAATTAACTATCGAAAGATCCAAGCAAATGTATCTTCGAGGAATCTCTAAGTAATCACAATGAGTCTGATAAATACTTAAAAGTACATTATAATGACTTACGACTTGACCTTGCATGACTTACTAAATAATAACTTTTCCATTAATCATTATTCCATCTCTACCTCATCGAACGCTTCTTTAAACAGATTTTCGGCATTTGAGTCAAAAAGAAATGACAACACACTTTTAGTCCTCTTCTTTGTATTGGAATCGCACAAGATAAGACTCATTCGTATTTTATTGTACCTTTCGACGATGTAAAAACTTCATCGTCAAGGGTCATTTTGGATTTTTTGTCTCTATTTTTATGTGTTGAATAGTTCAGAAATTTATGGTATAGTACAGGTGTTCTGTTTTGAAGCTTCCATATGCCCTAGAATTTTCAGAAATGTCCTAATTTTACTGTTTCGAATGTATCAAGAACGAATAAGGGATCTGTTAGCACATAATACACATCAAGTGAATGCGCGCGGTGTTCATGCGGGCCGACAAAGAGAGTGGTGCCTTTGTTAGTCAGTTCGCGACAATCAGTCGAGCGTGTAAGTAAAGCGAATGTAGTTTGCGCTGAATATCGTATTATCAACACATTAAACTTATATTATTTGATTTCTTCTTTTAATGTCTTGATCATTTTTAAACTCTGTTATCAGGTTATGGGCCCAGTTAACGTGCTAATGAGTAAAATTTATTGTTAAATAGTTTGTGATAAATATAATTGCGATTATTAAATAAAGTGTTTTATTAATATAGATTATTTGAAAAGTATTGTGTTAAAATGGCTTCACCAAGTGTATTGCGAATAGAGCCCTTAACGAAGGTAAATTACGATATTTGAAAAATCCAAAAGGAGACACTGCTCATTAAGAATGATGCTTGGAAATACGCGAATGGAAAGCTTAGAAGGTTTGTCAAGAATTTAGGTGATCAAACTTCAGAACTAGCGTTCAATTGATGGGCGGATAGTGATAAGGCAAGATCAGATATTATCTTGGCCATAAGTCCAAGTAAGCTAAAACAAATAAAAGGTTGTACAACTTCACGCGACGTATGGATGAAATTAGAGTCGATTTATCAATCAAAAGGTTCAGCGCGTAAAGCAACTCTTTTGAAGCAATTAATGTTGCAAAGAATCCAGGAAAGCAGTGACTTGCGTGATCATATTCGAAAATTCTTTGTTGCTGTTGACTAACTCAGCGAAATGAAGGTCGAAATAAATTCCGATTTATTGGCTATAATGTTGCTATATAGCCTGCCTTCAAAATAATAAAAGAGAGTGACGCAAGAGATAATACCGTACGTACGACAAATGCGAATTCAAGTTCGATAGACGCGATGTTAGTTAATAAACAGCTTAAACGAATGTAGATTATCAAGAAATAAGACAAAATCGAAACAAGTGTGAAGGCAAACCTGGGATTAAGTGTTTGAATGCAAAGGTTTTGGTCATATAGCAAAAGAGTGTCATAAAAAGAAGCCAAAGATTGATAAAGAAGCCAGGTATGTAAGCCATGCGTGTTTTACGGTTTTTGAAATAAATGGAAAAAGTTGGTATCTTGGCAGTGTTGCGGCAGTGCATTTATGTCGCGACATAAACGATTTTACGGAGGTAACTGAATTCAAAACAGAAAAATTAAACTTAGCGAATAATACATCTACAGATACGGTGGCTAAAGACAACGTTAATATATTAGCAGAAAATTCTAATTATAGCGTTACATTAATAACGTGCTTTATACTTCCGATTTGAGGAATAATCTTGTACCTGTAAGCAAAATTACAAATAAAGGATATTATATGCAGACTCCGAATGGCGACTGTTTTAACCGTGAAATGTATCGTTGACCTGTATTATTTGTGCAGTCAATCAACAAAAAAAAAAAGCGGAAACGGTAGGTATCGCGAAAATTACTGGTTCGGATTTAAATTACTGGCACCGTCGATTAGGGATCTTAATTACGAGGGCTATTCAAATAGTAACTTACGTTTTGGCGTGGAAAGGCGTGAAGCGGGGCTAGCGGCACCACCTTAGTGTCAGAGCGTACCTTCACTCAGTAAGCATCCAACTGTGGTAGCGTGCGGTTTGTGCTGCTTCTGCTTCTGCTTTGTTCACCGTGAAGTTTTTAAATATGTGCTGCAATAGAAAATCTTGCGATTGCGAATGTTCGGTGATTAGGTTTTTGTTGGCGGAAAACCACAGACCAATTGAAATTCATCGGAAACTCTGTAGAGTGTACGGAAACAACGTAATGAGCGAAGACGGAGTACGGCAGTGGTGTATTAAGTTTCAAAATGGCCGCAATAATGTGCACGACGAAGAGCGAAGTGGTCGACCGACCATTGTGACTGATGAACTGGTGGCGAAAATCAGTGAAAGGATTCGTGAAAACCGTCGTTTCACAATCACGGAGTTATCGCTTGGGTATCCCCAAATTTTACGAAGTTTGTTGCATGAGATTGCGACAGGAAAACTGGGTTACCATATATTTTGTGCCAGATGGGTACTGGAACTCTTGTCAGAAGACCACAAAAAACAGCACGTGTCAGCATTGTTGACATTTCTCGAGGCCTACGAGAAAGATGGTGACACATTTCTCTATCGTATCGTAACTGGAGACGAAACTTTGGTAAAACATGTGACTTGTGAGACCAAAAAAAAGTTTATGGAGTGGGGACACACAAGTTCTCCCAAAAAACCAAGGAAATGTTTTCAAACTTTGTCATCAAGAAAGATCAGGGCTACCGTTTTTTTTTTTGGACAGAGAGGGTGTGCTTCTGGTGGATTTCCTCGAACGTGGTTCAACAATAAACTCAGAGATATTGTGAAACCCTGAAAAAGTTAAGAAGAGCGATTCAAAACAAGCGTCGGGGAAAATTGAGTTCCAAGGTTTTGTTTATTTATGAGCCCGCCCGCACACGGCCAATCCACTCGAGAACTCTTGGATCATTTTGGATGAGAGGTATTTGATCATCCGCCGCACAGTCCGAATCTTGCGCCGAGCAACAACCACTTGTTCCAAACATGAAGATCTGGCTCGCAACGCAGCGCTTCGACGACGCCGCGGAACTGCTGACAGGCGTGAATGAGTGGTTGAAGTCTCAGGCGGCAAAATTCTGTGACGATGGAATTAATAAGCTTGTGCACCGTTATGATAAATGCCTTAATGTGAACGTCGACTATGTTGAAAAATATTTTAAGAATGTGGCTTTCAAATTTAAATTTAAAAAAATGTTTCTTTTCACTTGGGTTTTTTTATTCCAAAACGTAAGTTATTATCTGGATAGCCCTCGTATAAAGACCCAATTGATGCGATTAAGAAAATTGTTGTAAAGGGTATTAAAATTAAGGGAAAATTGGTGGTTCCTTCTGAATGCGATATTTGTCCAAAAGGGAAATTGACTCTAGTTCCATTTCCCCGAAAGAGTGAAAGAAAACTAAAATAATGGAAATCGTTCATACCGATTTGTGTGGCGCACTGAGGACTGAATCACATGGTAAGTCAAAATATTTTATTATCTTTAGCGACACAGCAACACGATGGACTGAAGTTAGATTTTAGAAAAATAAATCTGAAGCTCTTAAATACTTTTCGATAATTACTTGAAAGAGCTCAGAGGATAAATCTACATATAGAAACTCTATCGGAGCGAGGGGAAGAATTGGATGAAATAATTGAGGGTGCATCAAATCTGGAAAAGCGTGCATTTCTGAATTTTCGATGGACCGTGTGCCATTCTATCAGAGCTATTTGAATGAAAAGCAGGAACCTAGCAAATCTGAGATTGTATCGATTATTAAAAATGATACTTAGGATCTTGTAGAAAGACCTGAAGATAACATTATTATAGGTAGTAGGATGGTTTTAAGAAACAAATATTTACCTGATGGATTAATTGAGCGACTAAAAGCTCGTTTGGTTGCCCAAGGCTTCTCTCAAAAGCCTGGAGTACATTTCAATGAAACTTTCGCTCCTGTTGTTAGAAAGAGCTAAAAAAGGTTGGTTATTGCCATGGCTGCAGAGATGGATATGAAAATCAATCAATTCCGACTGGATGTATCTATTGCTTATCTGAATGGTGACATTGGAGGGTGCATGTGCATGGAATCTCCAAAACAATTGTGTGAAACATTAATGCAGATTGTTGAAGATTCAAATATTGTAAAAATTATTCGTGATAAAGCGAGGAGAATGATGGAGGATTATAAAAAAGGGAATAAATTTTGTTTACTTAGGAAGTCGTTGGATGATTGCGACAATCTGGACGTAGTTGGCACAACAAATTAGATTCTGCATTTAGAAGAGTTGGTGCTAACCGTTCCAACACAGATTCGTGTGTATATGCCTTGAAGAGAGACAAATCCAACATGCTTGATTGTTACGTATTTTGATGACATTTTAGTGGCTTCTGATAATGACAATTGAATTTCCGATGTTGGTCAAGAATTATCTGATAATTTTGATGTGATTTGAGCTATTGTCTTGGGATCAAATTTAAGAAAGTCTATGATAAAATTATTATGCATCAACGTGGATATGTACTAAAATTACTTCGAAGATTTGAAATGTCTGATTGTAAACCGGTTAATACGCCAATGGAACTGGGTTTGAAACTATTGAAAAAAGGAAATCCAAGTGAAAAGGATGGTAAATTTCCATTCAGAGAGTTGATCGGGGCGTTGACTTATTTGGTTGTCACTTCTAGGCCTGATATGTCACGCAGAGAGTTTTTTTGGGTCAATTCAATCATTCCTTCGGAAAGAACCATTTGATTGCTGCAAAGAAAATCCTTAGATACTTAAAGGAATCTACTAATCTCGGTGTCGTGTTTTCAGCGAATGCAGAGCCGATTAAAGGTTTTGTTGACACCGATAGGGGAAGCGAAGCTAGTAATCCAAAATCTTTTACCGGATTTTGCTTTATGTGGAATGGTTCTCCTATTAGTTGGCAATTACGGAAACAGAAAAGTGTTGCGTTGTCTTCGAATGAAGTCGAATACATGGGATTATGTGAAGCCGCCAAAGAGGCGATATATTTGCGCAGATTTCTTGCAGATATGTATAAATTGTGAAGATCCGATTGATACCGCCAATATTCAAATTCAAATTCTCTTTATTTACGGGATCAAGGCCTTATTCAAATACAAATACAATAGAGTTACTTAATACATTGCAAGTGCGGATTTAATCTTAAGTCTAAATTGATTGTTCATCATAACTAAGCTTATCTTATTATTATTCATGTATTACTAAATCTAAAATATCCTTTGTTCATATATAATAATTGAAATT
>WYDF02257640.1:0-19689 GCA_009867245.2 Adranes taylori
TAACCGTTTCGTGGAGCGGTATTTTGCGGTCTAAGAAAAATAGTTTGAGCTTTTGACAAGTGTCATTTTAATAGTCTAATATTTTTAAATATTTTATATAGAATGGGCCCACGTCCGATATATATATATATATATAACGATTAAAGGGGGTTAATGAAGTTTGCTAAATAATAAAACAAATAGTGATTCAGGTTTATTTGAATTATATTTACATTAATTCGGATACAACATAGTTTTCCTCCCAGACGAAAATAAATGAAATAACGACCAAGCAACATTTAATTACTCATAAAAATTTGTGAATAATTAATAAAAAATTGGTTGAGTATCAACTTAATAAAATATAATGCGAAATACAATTTTTGATGCCAAACTATATGAAGACAGATTTGATTAAATCTATTGCGATTATCATAATATTACCGAAACAACAGGCGCCATTGTTTGCAGAATGTAAAATATTCTAGGAAAGCAACGACACAAAAGTCTACATTACTGGCCCGGAAATTCAACTGACGACAGGGCCAGACATACTGCTCAGAGGAGATTTTCATCCGTCGTAGAGACGGCACTGACTTTTGGTGGGTTCCAGAATTTTTAACATCTACTGTATGTAGCATATACTTATTTCAACCATCATATTGGATTTTTTAATGCCCCCATCTGTCAAAATCAAAACACTCTTAAATGACGTCATTTTCTTGATGTTATTTTTTATGCGGTCCTGGTAGTATCTAGTTACGTTTTTAGAATTGATTTTGACATTTCGCTCTCGAAGAACATTTTCTGGTAAGTGAAGTGTCCAAATCACCAAAAGATGACTATAATCGAAGGTTTTTTGCGAAGAGTTTCTTTTGTTAGGTCACTTTTGGTTAAATAGCTGGTATTGGTTAAGGGCTTATTTTCTTAAATAGCTGGCGGACGATAAAGTCGATTGTTGTTTGACTCAAATGTGAAAATCTTTTCGTCGGTAAAGTTGACCTTGTTCAGGCGACCACCAGCAACGAAGTGGCGCATTCGTTGCGGAAATAGCCTCGCGAGGTCTTCTATCTACAAAGTTTCAACTATAGTTGTGAGCTTGTATGCCGATCGAAAATTACCATAATCAAAACTATTGATTAACACTCCTGACTTACAGTTTTTGCTCTTGTGTGCTCAGGTATAATCGCATTCTAAACATTTATATGGTTTTTCAGCGTTATGAATACGCATGTGAAGTCGCAAATAGCTCTTTCGTACAGATGTATAATCGCATTCTAAACATTTGAATGGGTTTTCATGTGCATAAATGCGCAAGGTTTCAATCAAAGGGCTCTTTTGTGTACACGCTTGATCGCATTCTAAACATTTATATGGTTTCTCGTTCGAATGAATACGAGCGTGTGCTATGAAATTGCTCTTATGTACACAACTGCAATCGCAATCAAAACATTTGAGTGATTTATCAAACGGTTCTTACACACGTAGCTACAATAGCACTCTAAACATTTATGTGTGGTTTGTCATCGGTATGAATACGCATGTGAACTCTCAAATAGCTCTTTCTTGCACAGGTATAATCGCATTCTAAACATTTGAATGATTTTTGACGTGTATGAGTACAAAAGTGTTCAATCAAAGTGTTCTTTTGTGCACTAACATAATCGCATTCTAAACATGTATATGGTTCCAAAATATATGACTTTCCAAAATCCCCAAGCATTTCGTTACAATTGTTTAAAGTTTAAATACCTAATTCGCTTTCTTATTTGTTTACAGGAAACCAAAATATTTCACCGAGAAGGCGGAGGCAAGAACAAGAAGGTATTATAATACAAAACATGTCTAGTAATATTATCTATGTCATAACTTTGCATGTTCAACACAGAAACAATTCATACTTATATTAACTGGGATCCAGTTATTTAAATAATGTATTGTTTCAGGGTCATTCCTAGGCGGGAACAAGTGGGGCGCGTGCGCTAAAATTAAATATGCATATGGATGGAGTCCCTCATGTGCCGCAAATGCTAGGGATGGCTCTGTACTTTTTTTAGATTTATGTTTCTAACGCTTTATTATTGCAATCTTAAACGTAACTAATAGGTACCATTTTTATCTTTCACACACCATTTATGTACGTAGTACATACAGGTATAGAATTCGTGTTTAGACTTTTTTTCATTTCACCTTAGTATGTCTCTTGTATTTTCATCACTGTAATCTTAGGAGTGATTTGACCTTGAGATGATTTTGAGCAATAAAAAATATTCAAAAAACTTTTTAGTAAAACCCTATATATTTTAATACATTTTGATAGCCCTTGTGATTCTCTTTAAAACGATACCAAACATGAAGGGCCCAACTCTAATGGTTCCAAAGATATAGTGCCTAGTATCTTAACAATTCTCCATTGGTTATCGAAAGTCAATATATGAATACGCATAATTCCTGAACAATAAAGATGGTATAGCGGTGCCGTCCACGAATTTCTCTTTAAATTCTTTTATTTGCATGCATTCGGGTGATACGTAGATTATTGTATTAAGTGAAAAATTAATTTAATGTATATTTCACACATTAATATAACTAATAAATAACATATAAATAGAAAATATTATGCGATGACAATAAATAACGTTGACAAATATTTTTAAGAAAACAACAATGGCTAATAATAATAAGGGCATTCAGTAATAATGCAATGAGCCAGTTTTAAAGTGAAGCTTTGATACAGAGAACCCAGACGGCGTCTTAAAATTTTTGACGATGGGCCCCAGGTCTTTTGGCGGAAATTTGTTCCATTCGCGGTGCAACGATTACTTCAACGACTGCAAACGTATGTGATGTTTAACGCAGGCGCTGGCATCCAAAACAACCATACGCTTGTAGTACAAGGCATTGAGATCTGACGAGCATTCTGTGGATGAGGTGAAAGTCGGTACTTCGATCCATTGGTCCACAAGTTAGAGGCTTGTCTTAGCGACGGCAGAAAATTCCCACTCCAAACCATGACTGATGATTGTCGGGACTAGTGAAGCATCAGCGGAGCAGTTCGTTTACCGTTTTGATGGTTGGGGGCTTGCTCCACAATGAAAAGTACTTCCCGTGGGCGAAAAAGGTTTGCCAGTGAATCGTCTTCGACGAATTCATATAATTCACACGAATTCTGACTTGCAGCCTAGCGCTGGAATTGGTGGCATCATTGGAATCGTACGCGCCTGTTCTCGTTGAACTTTTTGGAACTTGTAGGGCTTTAAGTTGAACTCCTGTTTAGCAGTCACTTGTCAGACCAATTCGCGATTGATACCGGTCTCATGAGGGAGTGTTTTTTTTTTCATAGCGATCTTGGTGTTTTGCAGGACTTGCTTTTGATCATTATTCGGATGCCTCAAAGTGTTGATACGGGTCTCCTTTTTCTGTTCTTGTTTCATGGCCGCGATTTGGGAGCCGATTAATTACGTTTAACACAATCTATCAAGAAACCTTGCACAGGTGCACAATTTCACATTGTCGTTTTCTTTAACGAAACAGTTCCAAAATAGCAGCATGTATGCTTGACATGCTGAACAGACAGCAATTTTTTGAACTTTTAATTTCTTTTAACGCACTTTATCAAGAAACCTTGCATACCTCAAAATGTTTGTTTACATTCTTATCGACACGACGACGATATACGAACAATGAGCAAAAAAGTACCCGAACATATACCCCTTAGCATTCACCAATATTTTAACATATTCTACAACATAACTAATCGAAATAGCGTATACTTTGGTCCTTACTAAGCAAAAGTGTCCGAGAATCGACTCACTTTGATAGAATGTATCAAAATTATGGTGAATGATTTGGGGTCGTTTCTTGGGCACTTTTCATCAGTTAGGTCCAAAGCATTGCCCATTCCGATTACTTATTTGAAAGAATCAATTACAATATTAGCGAATACTTAAGGGATCGATTTTTTGTTCCATACTTTTTTGCTCCTTGTTCGTAGATCTTCGTATATCACTGTACTGATCAGAATTTAAACAAACATGTTTGAGGTTATGTTTTATTAATATTATTTTTAAACGCTAGATGTCATTAGCGTTCTAAAAGTAACTAAATGTAAGTTGGTAGTTCAAATGTAACTAGTCTTAAAAATAAAACTAACTACATTCTACAAAAGTAACTAAATACTACCAGGGTGGGTATAAAAAAATAATTGTCTAACAAAATATACCGGGGCCATACAAGAAAATTTTGTAAAGAAGAGATTTTAATAGCTGGGGGCATTAGAAATCCAGTATGGTGGTTTAAATAAGTAAATGCTATATACAGTAGATGTTGAAATACGTATTTGCTACATACAGTGGATGTTGAAAATTGTGGAGCTCCGAAAAAGTCAGAATCTATCGAGATATACTGCATAGGCTAACAATTTCACACTGACGTTTTCTTTAACCAAACAGTTTCAAAATAGCAGCATGTTTGCTTGACATGCTGAAAACATAACAGTTAAGCAATACTAAACTGGAAGATTGTTGTCTAATACAGAAACGAGACTTCAGGAAAAGAAATAGTATACCCCCCTTTAATTTTAAATGTAGTTACTTTTGGAACGCCATTGATATCTAACGTCTAAAATGTTTGGCATCTAACCTCAAAATGTTTGTTTGCATTTTTATCGATACGACGATATTCGAACAATGAGCAAAAAGGTATCCAAAATCGACCTATAAACATTCACCAATATTTTAATACATTCTATCATATAAGTAATTAAAATGGCGTTGGCTTCGGATCCTACTCAGCAAAAGTGCCCGAGAATAGACTCAATTTGATAGAAAGTATTAAAATTTGGTGAATGCTTTGAGGACGATTCTCAGGCACTTTTCTTCAGTATGATTCGAAGCATTCGCCATTCCAATTATTTAATTGAAAGAATAATTAAAATATTGGTGAATGCTTAGAGGTTGATTTTTGTTCCACACTTTCGTAAATCTTCGTAGATCAGCGCGGTGATAAGAATGTAAACAAATATTTTTGAGGTTATGTTTTATTAATATTATTTTTAAATGATAGATGTCAATAGCGTTCCAAAAGCAACTAGATATTCGTTGGTAGTTCAAATGTAAATAGATTTAAAAATAAATGTATGTACATTCAAAAGAGTAAGTGAATGCTACCAGGCTCGGTATAAAAAAATAATTGTCTAAAAAACATACGAGGATCGTACGGAAAAAATTGTATAGAAAACAGGATAACGTCATTTGACAGTTTGTTAATTTTAACTGCTGTGAAGCATTAAACATCCAATATGGTGGTTTAAATAAGTATGCGCTATATACAGTAGATGTTGAAATAAATATTTGCTACATACAGTGGATGTTGAAAATGCTGGAGCTCCCAAAAGCTCAGAATCTATCAAGAGATACTGCGGAAGCTTCAGGATGTCACTAGCGTTTCAAAAGTAACTAGATGTTCGTTGGTAGTTCAAATGTTACTAGATTTAAAAATAAAAGTATGTACATTCTAAAAAAGTAAAGCTTGTGTACAAAACAGGATGACGTCATTTCACAATTCTTTGAATTTTACAGATGGGTTGGGAGAGGGGTATTATAAATCCAATATGGTGGTTTAAATAAGTATATGCTATATGCAGTAGAATTCTGGAGCTCCCAAAAAGTCAGAGTATATCAAGAGGCACTGCGTAGGCAATTTCACACTGACGTTTGCTTTAACGAAACAGTTCCAATATAGCAGTATGTCTGCTTGACATGCACAAAACACAGCAGTTGGATAATACTAAACCGGAAGAATGTTTCCTGATACAGAAAAGGGCGGAGAATTGAGGAAAAGAAATTATATTTATTTATGGTACCCAGGTCCACCTTTAGTTTCTAATCTATTTACTTTTGGAATGCCAGTAACAGCTTTAATGTTATAAAATTAGGGTTAATGTTATAACATTTTAATCAATTGTAATATAACCTCAAGATGTTTGTTTACATTCTTATCGACACGACGATATACGAAGACTTTTCGAACAATGAGCAAAAAGTGTCCGAAAATCGTCCCCTAAGCATTCACCAATATTTTAATACATTCTATCAAATAAGTAATCGGAATGGTGAATGCGCCGCCATCTTGGATATTGAAATAAAAGCTATCAAACGCCCAAACTATTTATGATAGGCCTCACAAACAGCGTGACGTCATCATGATGTTTAAGAACGAGTTGAGTCAAGATCTAGGCGGTTGGGTTATGTTGAATAAACATATTTGGGATCAGCAAGTGGTAGTTGCAAAATTTACAACTATGTAATAAATACCATCAAATCAATGTCCAGCTAATATATAAAGGACACAAGTTTCTTACGTAATTATAATCGTTCCGTTAAGTTATATTATAAAGTAACATAAAAATTCTTACAAATTAAA
This sequence comes from Adranes taylori, assembly GCA_009867245.2. Taxonomy (NCBI): domain Eukaryota; kingdom Metazoa; phylum Arthropoda; class Insecta; order Coleoptera; family Staphylinidae; genus Adranes; species Adranes taylori. The sequence goes on from WYDF02257640.1 coordinate 6,403, forward strand.
ACAAAATTTCTTTTTTGCAATTTTTTTTTTCACAAATTAAGTATAATCATAAATGATGTCAACAATATGTTCTGTCTTACGTTACTTCCTTATTTATGAATTTATAATAAATATCTTATTTAATAAACAATTTTAAATAATTCACTTTTAAAATGTCAAGGTTTAGTCTTAACTCGATGCTTGAAAATATAAATACCATGGCATTATTTATTATTCGTAGATGTTTTATTATTTATATATTTTGCGTAAATGCAATAAAACTTTCTTAATGCTTATTACGTAAGTAACGTCGTGCTTGCCCACTAAACTTAAACGTTTTTTTTTACCGTCTCATACTTAATAATAACTAGATGACTAGATAGATCTTTGTTGCCATAAAATATGTATTCTTAAATTAATGCAAACTGTATTAATTATATTAGAAATATTTAAATTGAAACAATTAATCCACAGATCCATTGTTGGATCTGAAGAAATACAGCGTGACAAAATATAAAGTTCACTCGGTTTCGGCGTTTAGCACAGATTCTGATCTGCAAAAGCGATGTTACTCTAGCTACATCGCTTTTAAAATAGGACAATCATTTTACTGCAAATTTCTAAGTCACATTCCGTACATTTGAAAGGCTTCTCTTCGTTGTGATTTTGAAGACTTACTTTGTGTGCAGTTTTGAAATCACATTCCGTACACTCGAAAGAGTTCTCTTCTGAATGAGTTCGTTTGTGTATTAGAAGACTTTAATGCAGGTTTGTAACATCATTCCGAACTTCTGAATGAGTTCGTTTGTATTTCAGTAGATATCCTTTTACAGCAGATTTGAAAGGCTTCTTGCCTTATTATTTTAGTTTGTGATTTAGAAGATTTACTTTGTGTGCGATTTTGAAGTCACATTGCGTACACTCGAAAGACTTCATTTCTGAATGAGCTCGTTTGTATATTAGAAGACTTGCCTCGAATACAATTTTGTAACCAATTGCCGTACTCCTGAATGAGTTTGTTTGTGTTTTAGATGATATCCTTTAACTGCAGATTTGAAATCACATTCCGTACATTTGAAAAGCTTCAATTTGTTATGATTTCGTTTATGATTTAAAAGACTTACTTCTTGTGCAGTTTTGAATTCACATTAAGTACACTCGAAAGACTTCTGTTCTGAATGAGTTCGTTTGTGTATTAGAATACTTCCCTTTAATGCAGTTTTTAAACCCATTCCGTACACTCGAAAGGCTTCTCTTCGTAATGAGTTCGTTTGTGTTTCAGATTTAAAGATATCCTTTAATTGCGGATTTAAAGTCACATTCCGTACATTTGAAAGGCTTCTCTTCATTATGATTTCGTTTGTGATTTAAAAAACTTACTTTATGTGCAGTTTTGAAGTCACATTCTGTACACTGGAAAAACTTTCTGAATGAGTTCGTTTGTGTGTCAGAAGATATCCTTTTATTGCAGATTTGAAGTCACAGTCCGTACATTTGAAATGTTTTTCTTCTCTATGATTTCGTTTTTGATTTAGAAGACTTACTTTGTGTACACTTTTGAAATCACATTCCGTACACTCGAACGGCTACTCTTCTGCAATCTGGACGCTCAGAGCGGCCATTTTGGTCTACCGAGGCTCCTGAGGCGATTTTTCCTCATCGCGACTATCTAATTCGCTGGACTCTTTTTTCGGTGGAAACCGGCAGTTCCAAAAGTGTTGACAGTGCTTTTCATTCCTACTTTTCTAGACACGGTGACCTTCATGACCGCTCTCGCTGAACCGGATAATTGCTTTTGACACAATATGTCAAGACACATTGCGTAGATGTTCCTTGACGAAACAAATATTTGTCAATGTTATTTTTCGTCAATCATCCAGTGAACTGGAAATTAGTTCTAGTTGCCTTGTGCCAATGCATCATTTCTCTAATGATGAATTGGTACTGTTCAGTAATAACGGGTATTAAGTAGGTGACTAAACGCTTTCCCGGTTAGAACCAGCTCCAAGCTAACTTGAGGCCACTACCATCGATAAAAATTTAAAACTTGACCGCGTTAATGTTAGGTTATCATAAAAATAGATGGGTATATGCATTGAATATAGATTCTATGGAACCAATTATGTAGAAATCTGTATTACCGACATGCATTCCAAATTTCGCACTATATTTAATACATCTGGTTAAGAAATCTTTTAGCTTCAAATCGATCACGTCACTTATTCCAGACATACTGCTGAGAGGAGTACAAATTTTCATCCGTCGTAGAGGGAGACACTGTCTTTTGTCGGAACTGACTTTTTTAAGTCAAAACATCTACTCTATGTAGTATATACTTAAAGAAATGCATTGCGTATCCACCTTTAGTTTCAAATCAAGTTACATACGCTACTGACACCTAGCGTTAAAAAATTAAAAATAACGTAACTTCTAAAATGTTTGTTTACATTCACGGCGGTAATATAGGAAGATCTACGAACGATGAGCGAAAAATGGTCCGAGAATGGACCCCTAAGCATTCGCCAATATTTCAATAGAATTTTATCAAATAAGTAATCGAAATGGTGAAAATATCGTACCTTACTGATCAAAAGTGTCCGAGAATCGACCCTGAAGCTTTCACTAATATTTTTTATTAAAATTAGAAAAATGGGCAATGCTTTGTGTAAAATATTTAATATTCAAATATTCAATGATTATAATAAACCGAAAGGCTTAAAATTATTGTTACAGTTTATTATTAGTAATGGTTTTTTTGCTAACTAATTATTAATATTGGGGCTTGTGGTCATTTTTTATAGAATTAGTGTTAAATGTTATGTTTTTGTATCTTTACGCAGTTTTTTTTTAAATTTATTTGTTTCTTATTTTCTGACTACTAAATTTAGATTATGAAATACGAGGTTTACCTTTTAAGTTTTTACATTTTGTACAAATCGTTGTGATATCACGAACGCTTACATTAAGGAAATCTACTCGTTCCATTTCTCTTTGACAACAACAAATGCCAAGTTTTACGTAAATTTGTAATAACACCTCTACAAAGTATATTTATAAAACAAATAAAATAATTCAAATGCGTATTCAACTTTTACTTCAAATAGAATAGCATGTAGAAAAGGCATAGTACGTACTTGTATTCATTATTTACAATGAAAGTTTAAATCGTCTACTACAAAGTATATTTATTAAACAAATCAAATAATTCAAGTACGTAATCAATTTTTACTTCAAGTAGAATGACATGATGAAAAAGCATAGGACGTACTTATATTCATTATTTACAATGAAAGTTTAAATCGTCTACTACAAAGTATATTTATAAAACAAAACAAATCAAATAATTCAAGTGCGTAATCAACTTTGACTTCAAATAGAATAGCATGTAGAAAAAGCATAGTACGTATTTGTATTAATTATTTACAATGAAAGTTTCATTCGTCGACTACAAGGAATCTTTATAAAACAAATCGAAATTGATCCTTCGTAAAAATTTAAAAGGCAACCCACGTAAAAGAAAAATGCTATAAGAGCTCATTAAATTGCATTTAAATTAATTTATAACTTGAGACATATTTATTATACGAAGAGCATTCAAAATATGTAATTAATTTATTATTAACTATTGCTAAAGGAAATTTAAAATGATATGATTTTAAAATTCCTGGGATTCCTGAAATTTTTCTGAGAAAATTCCATGGTTCCTGGGAAGACTGCACCACACAGCTCAAAATTTACAATTCGATGTGGTGTTTTGAATGCTACTCGTACGTTAATTATAACACATCTGATGTAAATTATTTAATATTATTTTAGTGTACTTTCTTCTAACTTTAAAAACTTATGTAATATAATTTCTTTTCTTACATCTTTCGATTTCGTCTTAACACTTCGGTCTCGCCACAGATGTCACCACCGTATTGCTGGTGGATAGTCACGGTCGTTCCACCTTCGGCCGTTACCTGAGCGTGAAACCGGAAGTAGGCCTCCTAACGGCGACCGCACGAACCTTCATACAAGAGGGCGTTACCACTGAGTACGCTACGCAAGTGTTAGGCACAACATTAGACAATGGACGACTTTATGCACATCTACTTACGAAAAGTTCACGTGTACTATATGACAAAGACCAGACGAAATTACCTGCTGGCGCTATAAAGAAGAAATGGCACCATCATAACGATGTTCTCGGAAAAGGGAAACATATTATTTCTCCCAATCAAATTGATAATCCTTTTGTAGTCCTTCCTACTGCCAAACCTGATTTATTTAAATTTGTTGAGAAAAGTCATAAAACAAGAGAAACGAGCGAAGAAGAACTCTTGCAACAGCCATCAAATAATCCTAGAATTCCCTTTGGTGATGAAAAGGAAAAAATAACTTTGGTGAAGCCACAAAACAGTGTTAAAATATTCCAAAGAAATCCACAAATCGAAGACACTAGTCATGATATAAATGAAGATAATAATATTATTCGAAAAGAGGAATTACCATCACCTTCGAAAGTTCGTGAATGGGAAAACTTACCAACATTTACAATACGTAACGAATTTTCGCCTAGCGGATATTCTTTTTTAGGCGATCTTCCAGATTTTGCTTCCAATACCGAAAGATCAAAGCCTACTACTGCAGCGGAACGACGTGCTAAACTATTATTTCGAGGCGGTCAAGCTAATAAACAAGACTTAAAAACCGTGACTTATACAGGTTTTGCCGACTTTACGACAACTGTTGGAGATACTGTTATCATATTCTCTCCACAAACAGAAGAAATTGCCAATCCTAATAGAATTGAATCTTCCGCAACAATAAGGCCTACACTTACTCTACAAGAACCACCGATTGTTACTCAAATAAAAACGTTCTTAACGCATGAGCCTGGCGTAGTCACTGAAACTGTCGAAGGTCATAAAATTAGTATGCAGAAAACTTTACCTACTATGGTTATAGATAAAGTGAATCGAAAACCGAAAGAAGATACTATAGAAGAGCATGAAAATGTTGAAGCGAAATCTTCTATTCTTGCTCATGAGCAGAAACAAGCAACGCCAATATTAGATCATCCTGAACAGAAACTGTTAAGTACTACAAGTGGAAGAACAATTATATTTGCATCAGATATTATTGAGCCATCAGAAAGTCAAGTACCTATGCTTTCAACACCATCAGATGAAGATATCGCAAAAATAGTTGCTTCCTTACAAGCAAAATCATCGCAAGTAGCTACTGAACCTCTAATAAATCCAACTATTTTACAAGAACGCAAAGTACCTTCAAGTAATAGTTTCCACGGAGCTACGACCATCTTCTTTGAAGATGATATTAAAATGACTCAGACATCTGAGGCTACAACTACTCTTACAAGAAAGCAGGAAGAAATAACCACTGATTATGAAGAAAAAGAACCTACCACCACAACCGAACATGTTTTAGTTACTTCGGAAAAAGAAGAAACTACGACTGAAATGCCTACAACAACGGAAGAAGAAATAACTACAAATAACATTTTTGTGAATCATATTGATGAGTCATGTGTAGATGGAACACAAATTGTTCCAACAACTGTTTATAAAACTTTAACCTATTTGACAACATTCTTTATACCATTAGAAGATACAACGAGTACGAGTATTAAAAAGAATAAAGTGCTTACTAGTAGTATCGGTTTAAAGACACGAAATTGTGATGATAATATACAAGCATCAAACGTCGATACTACAATAGAACCATCAGATATTACTACCAATGAATTAGCTACAGAGAAGGAGGAAGTTACTCAGCCAATAACAACTGAAAATCTCAATTTAGAACAAACTACTCATGACGAGTCAACAACTGAAAATGATTCTGAAACAACAACGTTCGATGCTACAACTGAAAGCAAACAGATTACTGAATCCGAATCTGAAACTACTACAGAAACGGATGATGAAATTGAATTACTTTTCAAAACATTATATACAACTTACACTTACTTAACAACTTATTTCCAAGATTCCACATCATCAGTGGCAAGTCGAAAAGTTGTTGTAACCAATGTTATTACATCAACGATTGATCCAACCGCTCAAATGACAGATGATGCTGTTGCTGGTTTATTAGGTCAGGAGAAATCGAAACCGATTATCACATTCGAGGATTTAGCTGAAATAGCACCATCAGGTGTTGGAATTGGTCGACCAACTGCCCTACCCGGCGAGAATGAAAATTCATTAAATATTAATAAATTGGAATATGAAAGTAGTTCACCAACGCCCGTATTAGGTGATGAAGTTATTGCACAAACACTTAACGCTATCAAAACTTACTACACAACGTATACGTATTTCACTACGATATTTGTTGATGGGGAAACTGAAATATCGAGTAGAACTGAGGTTTATACGAATTATGTGACACCAACTGTTTTAAGACATTATGCACAATTTTCCTCGTCTGTTCCAAGTATACTTAATGATGAAGGTTTAAAGGGCAAAATCAAAACAATGAATCTGGCGCCTGGAAATTCGTATAATCGTACAATTAATCGACAGAAATCGGAATTGCATGGCTCTTTGGATTTGGATAATCACATTTTAACGACAAGCGTCAAAAGCAATGATTTATCATCACCGACAACGGAAGCGCATGAAAATGAATTGCTTGATTTAAGTGAGTATGAAACCATTTCAACAATGGTTACAGATGTACGAAGCAGTACATCGGAAGGTGAACGTAGAATTTTAGATAATGTTGATAAACGAAATGTTTTATTAGATGATCAGATTGTATCTGAATCAAATAATGAATCTGATATAATAATAGCATCACCAACATTGCTATTACAGACGAGTTACACAACATTCACTTACTTTACAACGATGTATCAAGGTACGACAGCTAGTAACGTTGTTAGTAGATTGGAGACGATCACTAATGTAGTTACGGAAACAATTACACCAACTCATACTTTAAGCGTTGAAGATTTGAGCTTACCAATAACATATTTTACAACTTTCACTTATTGGACAACATTGTATAAAGATGGCATCACCAAAGTAACTAGTAGAGAAGAAACTGTTTCTAATATAGTTACACCAACACCAGTAAGTACAACAGGTTTACCTACAGTTACTATTGAACCAACATTATCAACTGAAGAAATTCATACAGTCATGCCAATAGAACCAAGCAGTTCTACCACCACCACCACCACCACCACCGATGTTGAAGAGCTTACTACGTTCTATACTACTTATACTTATTATACAACATCTTACGCTGGTAATAATACAATCGTTAATAGTCGTTTAGAGACCATAACAAATGTTCTTAATAAAACAGCTGATATGGATACAAATTACATAGCAAGAGCTATAGGAACTAATGCATTGGATAATGCTATAACAACAAAAGAAACTCTCAAATCAACTGGACTCTTATCAACTATCAAATCAACAGCAGAAACTAGTGGAATCCAAACAATCTATTCCACCGATGTGTATGGAACTTACATTGATGGATTGTATGCAAAAGTTTTGGAAAGTACAACCATTACGGTCACACCAACATCAGAAACTAGTATTCAGGAGAAATTAAAACCCACAGGTGTGGTTAGTATAAATCAAGGGAAAATTGTTGATGCTGATGGAATTAGTACTTTATTATATACGACTCAAGCAATCGGTACTTATATTGATAGTTTATATGCTCAAGTTATCGAAAGCACAAGTACTTTGCATATTGATGAAGTGAAAAAAGCTTTACAAACTGAAGAACCTCCTTCCCATCGAACTGGACTTGTTAGATTGATTGATGGTTCTATAATTCATAATCAAACAACAACCGTTTATCAATCAAAAGTTATTGGTACCTTAATAGATGGAAGATATGCACAAATCATTGAAAGTACGTCTAGTTTTATAACTGAAGCAAAAATTTCACCATCCACCGCTAGTGATATTGCACCAACAGCAACAGATTCTCCTGGACAATTATCTACGACTCTACCATCCATATCACCATCACCATTTGTAATTGAAAGTTCTATCAGCGATTCAACTCATAACGATATTGAAAATACCACAGAGGGAGATGATGATAACGATGATGATGATGATGATGATGATGATGAAAACGATGACAATAGAGTGAAATCAAGATTAACATTCCAATCGAGAAAGCGAACATTTACACCAGTAATACGACCGTTTGCGTCCAGATCTAAACCTACATTTGCACCAAAACGCAAAGGAAGTAAACCAACAGGCGCTACAACGATAACAAGAACTGATTTTACGCCTACAGTGACCGCTATTCCTGCATCGAAATCAGGAAATCGATTTGGTGGTAGAAAGAGTACATCACATTTATCTTCGAGCGTACTGCCAGCTTCCAGTGGCCGGCGCTTTTCTAGGCCCAAAGCAAGTACACCGGGAAGCTTAAATTCCTCGATTAATTTTACGCCAAATCGTGGACGAAATACTATTAATCGTATCCAGCCCACAGCTACCGGATTTGGTTCAAGTTCACGACGTAATACTTTCCGATCGTCATCATCACCGGTACTAAATTCAATTCGACCTTCAAGCAGTTTTAATGCAAATGGACGGTTTCGTATAAGGCCTACTATAGCTGCAGGTTTAAATAGAGCACAAACTCCAGTGGCGGTAACCTTGCCTACAACTATTTCCGATGAAGAAAATGACATTACCACCCAATTTACGGATAATCCTTTTGAGGAAACTGCTTCACCTACTACTACTGAAGGTGTGACACGAAGGCAAAATCCACTTTTACGATTTAGAAGACCACCCCTTTCTAGAACGCAGACTACTCCACGTAGTGCTACAACTGGAACTAAAGTAAATAACAATAAAACTTCTAGAAATGGAAATAGAATTTCTTCTACAACTACAAATAGACCAACAACTCGTAGCTTCTATAGTCGAAATGGTAATGGTGTTGTTCCTAGAAGACCTGCTAATTCTTTATTCCCACGTAGAAATATATTTACAACAAGAACTACTACAACGATTCCAGAAAATGAAGAAGAACCAATTGATGATGATACTGCTGACGAACTTGAAAATGAGGATCTGGAGGATACTGATGTTGAAGGTTCAAATCGAGAAACACGAACTGAAAAAGCACCACCACAAACAACTATACTGTCTACAGCACGTAAATTTAATAGCGTTCAAATAAAACCATTTGTCGGTTTTCGTAGACGGACGAAACGCGAAAGTACTTATTCCAGATTTCGTAGACCGAAAACTACTGCACCCGCCCCAATAGAGGAAACACAAGAAGTTGAAACGGAAGTGCCTAAGTTTACTAGAAACAGATATTATCCTAGAAGTCGAACCATTAGTAAACCTAGCGAGCCAACACCACCTATTCAAAAAATTACACCATCCAGAATTAATCTATCACGATCACAGTTCACTTTAAGAGATTCTTCTAATACAAATAAAATTAATAATTTTAGAAGACCAACAACTCCACGATCAACTTTGAGGAAAACAACACCAAGAACAACATCAAGAATTCGCACACAAACTGAAAGTACGCGAAAATCGTCGCGGACAAGATCTAAAAACCAAAGGAGAGGATCGCAAAGAAGTAGAATCAGTACGGATATAGAAAATAATTATATCTTACCAGGATTTGATGGTACGATAACAGTTACACATCAAATTCCACGGGAGATTACCATACCTGTAGTTAACGGTAAAGTAACGGAATATAAGAATATTGTTACGCAAAGTTTAAGTAAGGAAATATTAGGGCCAAAACAATATTCAACGAGTATTGGACCTTATGGTAAAGATCTAACCATTTTGTTAAGCGAAAATACCGGATTTGGTAATAATGGGATCAAAGAAGTTACTCAATTTGTGCTAAACGAGATGCCAACAACAACTGTTGTATTTACACCAACACTTATTAGAGGGAGAAAAACATCATTCTCTCATGTAATTCCAAGCACAATTTACAATGTGGAGCCAATAATTAATACAATCACTCCAAGTTTACCTCAAGGGCCATTAGCAAATATCTTATTGTCGCAACTTCTTTTGCAGCAACAACAACAGCAGCAAGTTAATAATCCGTTATTGGATATGCAAAACACTGGAGTACCACCAACTCCAACAACCGAATATAAAGTTCGTACAACAACATATGTAACGACTGTTACTAGTGAAAAATCAACTATTGTACCTTTAACTTTCCGAGGCACGAAGATTTTATCAACAATTGTTGATACGACTGAACACGTTGTTACAGCTACAGAATTTATAACTGATACTGTTATTGTAACACCAACACCAATGTTACAACCCAATAATCAATTAAATAGTCTATTAGTACCATTGCTGCTCCAGCAACAACAGCAGCAACAAAATAATCAATTCTTTCCAAATCCAGCTGGAGTGTTTAGTTTGAATCATGAATCAGTACAAAAACCACAATACGTTCAAGATGATGAGAGGCAAAATTTGACAGTGGAAGATGCTTTGAGTAATGAAGAAGAGTATTCGGAACAATCGGTTGAAAATGATAGTGTTGGCGCTTCGAAAAAGAAGACTTTTGGAAAAAAGCCCAAAAAACCTGTGTTAGCAGTACCGGAACCAGAAACTAGCGTTATAACATTATATGTATCTGGAAGAATGCCTGGTGAATTTAGTACTGTACTCTCAACAGTTCTAGTAAATGAGGAAGTCAAGCAAAAACGTGAAGCTACATATGTACCAGTGCAATCTTCTAAAGTAATTGATGATTTAGTTATAAGTACTTTACAATATGTTGATAATACGTATGTAATGCCAGCAACGAAAGAATTAGATAATTCCGAACCTATTGCACCAACTGAGAATTTAGAAACCGTTATGGGTGATTTAAGTAAACACACAATGACCAATAGTCCAATGTCTTATAAAGTGAAGGCAACAAAACCTGGTAGTATAGGATCGAAAAAATACAAAGCAAAATATTTTAAAAGTTCCTCGAGCTTCACCAAATCGGATTCCGGTAATTTTTTAGCCCATTAGACCTTTCTGAGCGAGCCCCTCTCGTGTCAAAGGTCCATATAATGACAAACCTAAACCATTCTTATTACCCTGGGGGTAACTTTGATAATTCATCTCTAATTGATCAAAGAAATAGGAGGAAACGTGAGCTAGTAAATAATAAACGAATTATTAAGAAATTAATTCGAATTGAGCCCATTTATGATGTACCATTAAAATTGAATGATCAAAATAATTTGAAATTTAGAGATGAGCAATTAGATAAATCAGAGAAATATCCAAAGAATTATCATAGAAAGAGGGTAATTAAGAAAAAGAAGAAAAAGCGAAAACAAAGTTTTATCAATAATTCGATTGAACCAACCGCTCAAAATAGTATTAAAAGACGTAGAATAATTGTTACCAAGAAACGACCGATTAGTAGTGATCTCAATACATTACCAAGTAGCGCTAGTAGGAAACGTATGAAACCAACGCGAAGATTAAAAATTAAGAAAATAAAACATACAATCAATTCGTTGAATGAGCTTTTTGAAAATAATTTAAGTAATACGAGTTCAGAAAATGTTGTTAATACGGAAACATCGCAAGAAGAAGAAGAAGAAGAGCCAGAAAATGATTTAAATAACGAGACTGAAGATGAAGATAATAATAATACTGAAACTGACTTAGAAGAAATAGTCGATGATGATATTGAAGATATAAATATTGATTTAGATGATCAATATGAAAATTTAAGCGAAACAAATGATACTTCCCGAAATCTTCCCGATTATGAACCATTCTTTCCCGAATTGACTGAATCCTTGGATGCGCCGATCCTGCTCCTTAAAACAACGATCCTATCCTCAATTGAATATCAAACAAAAACTGTAACCTCGAGCAAGTTACGCACGTACACGTTTGTTATAACTCGACTGAATGACGCAGGTGATGATATATTGGTTACGAGTACAACAGAAGTGAAACCTCATACAAAAACGTTAACGCTTACCGAGCCTGTTACCTCGTTTACGACGCTAACACTACTTGACTTAGACGCTACAGACAGTGTACCGTTTGTTCCATTGACAAATATTCAACAACATAATATGAATTCGGTTACGCAGCAACCTTATATTGTTGAAGGTGAGTGACGGTTAATTTCCAATTCAATTTCATTATTTTGTTATGGAGATGGTTACCTTAAGCTCCATTGTTACGACGACAATTACCTTTATTTACAGTATACCATTGTATTTTTCATGATTTTACGAAGAGATTAAGGTACAGATCATCATCATAAGTGTATTTTTAATCAAATAAAAGGTTAAAATAATCCCAGGGGTGCCCCCCCCCCCGGGTTATAAAATGTCGCCCCGGTGTTAATCTATGAAATGTAGTTTATGTGTAGCCCAACATTATCTAGGAAGGTGCTTTTTATTTTAAAAATGTGGAATTGGGACCTAAAAAAATTATGAAATTAATATTTCTTATTATTTGTACCTCGAAAAAATGTTTACTCCATTCGGGACTCGAACCCGGACCTCTCAATTGCCGGTCGATTGTTCTTCTTCTAATTGAGCTAACGGGCACTTATTCAAAGACACAAATAATTTTTAATATGTATTTATTTTCCGTATCTATTAAGATAGGCAACTTATATGTCAGGATTTGTTTTGGCCACCTGTTTGCTACTATCGATCGATTCATTCGTCATCGGGTATAGATGGAACCTCCTGGATGTTTTTATTAATTTCTTTTCCGCCTTGCTGGCGGTCGCTTGTTTAATTGAATATTTAATTTTTCGTGGTTAAACCTCCACGCGGGCATTATTTAATAGAGTAAATTATGAAATAAATATTTCTTATTACTTGTGTCTCGAAAAAATGTTTACCCCGTCCGGGACTCGAAACCCGGACCTCTCGATTGCCGGTTGATTGCTCTTCCAATTGAGCCAATTGGCTCTTATTAGGAGACACAAATTTTTAATATGTATTTGTTTTCCGTATCTGTTAAGATAGGCAACTTATATATCAGGATTTATTTTGGCCACCTGTTTGCTACTGTCGATCGTTATCGATTGTCGATCGATCGATTATCATTCGTTATCGGGTAGATGGAGCATCCTGGATGTTTTTATTAATTCCTTTACAGCTTTACTGGCGGTCGCATGTTTAATTAAATATTTGATGTTTCGTGGTTAAACCTCCACGCTGGGCTTATTTAATAGATTAAATTAGGAAATTAATATTTCTTACTATTTGTGTCTCGAAAAAATGTTTACCTCGGCCGAGACTCGAACCCGGACCTTTCG